>LBNU01025807.1:52009-84917 GCA_014162995.1 Artemisia annua | reverse complement strand
TTTTACCCCAGATAAGAAACAGAGCAACTTGAGCTTCGTAAACCGGAAAACAAACTCAAGCCCTCTATCATCGAACCACCCACGCTAGAACTCAAGGAACTCCCAAGCAACTTGGAATACGCTTTCCTCCAAGGAGAGGATCAGCTTCCAGTTATCATAAACTCCGCTCTGAACAAAGAACAAAAAGGTGAGCTCCTGGAGGTTTTAAAGAAATACAAAGGGGTCATAGCATGGAGTGTGGCCGACATCAAAGGGATCGACTCAACCTTTTGCACGCATAAAATCCTAATGGAAGAAGACTACAAGCCTACCGTGCAACCTCAAAGGCGAGTAAATCCTAATATCAAGGAAGTTGTAAAAAAGGAGGTCATTAACCTCCCCGACGCAGGGCTAATCTACCCTATATCGGACAGTCCATGGGTAAGTCCTGTGCAGGTTGTACCAAAAAAGGGAGGAATGACGGTAGTGAAGAACGATAAGGATGAGTTAGTACCTCAGAGAACCGTAACCGGATGGCGTGTATGCATAGAAATAGGAAACTGAATGATGCCACCCGAAAGGATCATTTCCCTCTCCCATTCATCGATCAAATGTTGGAACGGCTAGCAGGTCATGAGTACTACTGTTTCTTAGATGGGTTCTCAGGGTATTTCCAAATCCCCATCGCCCCTGAGGAGTGAGGACCAAGAAAAGACAACGTTTACAGGCCCCTATGACACCTTCGCCTACAAGCGAATGCCCTTTGGACTATGTAACGCCCCTGCCACTTTCCAGCGCTGCATATCGGCGATCTTCCACGAACTAATGGAAGATAGTATGGAGGTCTTCATGGACGATTTCTCAGTCTTTGGGAACTCCTTTGACCAATGTCTAGCTAACCTTGAGAAAATGCTCAAACGATGCGAAGAGACTAACTTGGTACTAAATTGGGAAAAGTGCCATTTTATGGTCAAAGAAGGAATCGTGCTAGGGCATAAAATCTCAGGAAATGGAATTGAGGTAGACCGAGCAAAGATCGAAGCTATATCCAAACTTCCCTACCCAACAACGGTCAAGGAAATCCGTAACTTCTTAGGTCATGCGGGCTTCTACAGGTAAAGACTTATCTTGGATTAAACATGCAAGTTAGAGGGGTTAGGATACCCTCTAAGGTCTCTAATACACGTACTAGGGTTTAACCCTAAAGTTCTCCACTCCAAAATTCGACTAAAGTTCCACTAGGTTATCTAAAATAAAGAAAAAACGTTCTATATATATAGAAAACGCGGGCTGACGGCGTCAGACCAATAGGTGACGTCGTCAGCTCGGCGATTAGGGTTTTCTGACGGCCTTCCTTGACGTGGTCATAATTGCTGGTTCCAGATCTGACGGCCTTGGTTGACGGCGTCACCAAATTGCACTACGAACTCTCTGGCCCGTCACGAGTATTTTTCCAATTCTGGACTTCACTTGCTCCTGACGGCGTCACCTTGTAGAGTGTGACGGCGTCACCTTCAGTAATCTTCAAGGTCTTTTGAGTTTTTGTTGTTTTCCGCACTTTTTCACTCCGAAAACGCCCGAAAATGCTTCTTTTGTGATTTTCCCTTCAAGAGTACCTAAAATGAGAAAAGAAACGACTTTGGGTGAAATCCAAACCAAAAACATACGAATTAGGACTCAAACCGACCCCTAAAAACGTAACATTTTTCGTCTCATCAAGAGTAATTAAGAGTAACTGGGCAGTGATCCGAAGTAACAAAGGGGAGAAATTCAGCATAACAACTCTCAAAAGATGAGATAAAACTGCCATTACCTAAAACTCTATCTAACTTTTTCAAAATTCCAGATTCAGGATTAAGCCATTTTTGAATCCAAGTATAGAACATACCTTTACTAGCAATGTCTTCAAGATCTAGCGCCTCTAAACAGCTTCTGAAATCATTAACGTCCTTATCTTTGACAGCATCGAGATCAGAACATTCCTCAATCTTTAAAGCAACATTAAAATCTCCCAACAAAGCCCACGACTCACCATTAATCTGTTTACTATGATTAACCAAATTAATCCATAACTGTTTTCTTTCACCATCAAAATTTTTAGCATAAACAAACGAAATGAACTGTTTACGATGGTCATGATGAAAAGTAACTTCAAAATGCATAACTTGATCACTGTGAGAGATCAAATTAGCACTAAACACATTACCGTCCCACCCCAATATAATCCGACACACACTTCTACAGTCAACAATGTTAGAAACCCAAGACCATTTGCCAAATACATTATTACCAGCATGCTGAATAAATTTCTTCCGAAGCCGGGTCTCAATAACTACACACATGCACAGACCTTCCTCCCGAATAAAGATTTTCACTTCATCTTGTCTCATGGTTTTTTTTGGGTAAAGGGGAATAATCCTGTACCCCGGTAAAATGCATTAACCAAAATCATTTAAGTACAATGGATATGGGTGAAATCCCATATCTTAGCCCGTTACATAGGCATTAACATTTCTTTGTTACAAGAAAAGGACCACTACCACATAATAAAACAAGACTACAATATAACCAACTACTTCCTAATCCGACCTTGGAGCTTGAAATCTTCATAAAAGGCAGCCAAGTCTCTTGGGATATCGTGTAGCTGATCCGTAAAGTCATCATACTCATAGTAATCTTCCTGGTCCTGTCCACCACCCGATGATGATAATGTACCCTTAGGCATATCAAATAAATTTGCAGACTCATCATACATATTAAGAACCTCATCCACCTCACTGTCAGAATCAATTACATCGCCAACATTAGAGAACGGGTTACTTCTTTTAGTAGTAGAAGTAGCAAGTGGTAAGGAGGAACTAGACGGACCAGCCTCCGTACCCTTATCCATAAGTACACTACCAGGCGGCTCATGTAATGTATTATCATTAATGGAGGACACATGGGTAGTATCCTCTATTGCACTTCCATCATAACCATCCTTAGGCTCATCCTCCTTAGGAATATCAAGCACTTTCTCCTCCTCCATGTGTATATCAATATAACTCCTCAAGTCAGCCAAGTTAATATCATCGTTAACGTACTTTCCATCAGTATTAGAGCTGTTGGACACATCATTAGGCACCTTTGGAGTAGCATGTGGCTGTACATCATCATTTGGCTTATTACAAACCAAATTCAATCCCTTGTTAGTAATAAGAGGGGAATTATCCTTTGGTGTGGACGTAGTGGCCTGGTTGTTATTACTAGGCTTAGCAACGGGTCGATATATCATTTTAGGCTTGCCAGAAACCCTCACCTTGTTAACACCCTTAGATTTACTCTTTGCAGCCCCACCACCATCCACGCGTAGTGTCCTATTAACTTCCTTCTCTTTCCTATTGCATTCCTTATCCACATGGTCAAAAATTTTGCATACAGAACATCGAGGAGGTTTATATTCAAATTCAATAGCAATTTTTACCATACGATGCTCTCTTGTCTTTGGTATAGGAATTGCCACAACAAGAGAGTCCACATAATCATTATCAGCTGAAATCTCAACTAAAACTCTAGCATACGAATTCATACCCCAAGACTTGAGGCACATATTACTTGTGTGCTCATCAAACATAATGATTCGTCCTAGCTTAGCCGTGATCAAATTCAGCCACACCTTAGAATATGCCACTACCGGCACATGATACAATTTAACCCAAACATGAACCTTCTTTATGTCTTCTTTAATCAATTCTGAATTAGGGATCCAAATATGAAGAAGTAGTGGAATAGACCTAATTCGCCAAGTACCTTGCTTGAGAACATTATCCATACCTTCCCTACTTGAGAACTGAAACATAAAACACCCTTGATGTATCATGACATGCATTAACCCAAATTTCTTCCAAACATTACGCACGAAATTTTGGACTACAGGAAACGCAAATCTTTGTCCAACAAAATAGCCATAAAGTGAATTATTAAACTGTGAACAAATGGTTTCCACTTCTTCCTGCGGTATAACGACATCAGCCAAAGCTAAATCAACCTTAGCATCATGATTGACAACATTATCATCCCTCGTAGTACCAGTTTGCAACATGACTAATCTCGTTATTCAAACCAGAAGTGGACGTAGAACACCCCACCTCACAATCGTCCTTCTTGGTCTCATTGCTTAAATCTACGACACTAGCAGCAACCTCACAATCCTTGTCAACAATCGCAGCAGCATCATCAAGACCAATGGATGATTCTTTATTTTTAACACAACGATATGGCATCATAGGTTTACCATCTTTCCCCAAAATTTTACCATCAATATTCTTAATCCTTTTAGCCAAATCACTCAACCCCGAACTGCCTTCATTCATCAACATCGAATTGCCATAACCATCTTTCTTTGAGTTCTTGCTCGATTTGTTGAGAAAACCTTGTTCCATCTCTCTCGTTAACCCACTTCCACTAAAACACAATGCAGATCCACGTAGCAAAACAATCCCTAACAAATTAGGGTTTCGACCAAATTGATAAAAAGTATAACGTTTAGCTTCAAAGAACAGCAAACACCACGAATCAAAGGATATAACAATTAAGCTCCACGATTGGAACCAATTATATATAGGATTGGTAAGGTCGGTTCCAAAGTAATCCCTAAAAAAAACGAATTAAGATTCAACCAAATAAAAATAGGAGTGAAGGTCGGTTTAAACAAAACCTTAAAAACGATTTAGGGATAAAAACCCAACAGCGATTCCAAAACCTTAAGAACGATTCCAACAAATCCAAACCCTTGCAGCTATAGATGAGATTTATGAACAAAGTACAAGGAATTAAAATTGGCAGGAACGATTAAGAATGAAGGTGTTTAGAATGCGATTGAACAAAAAACCCTAACAAAAACGTTCATAAAAACTACTAAACCTTGTGTAATCAAAACACGAATCTGCTCAAGCAATGAATTAACCACAAGATTAATCAATAGCTATCACAAAATTAGTGCAAGAAGAACAAAAAATTAGCAGGAATTAAGAAAACGATTAAGGATAGGTTAGGAGTTTTTTGTCGCCAAAGAGAGAGAGTATATGATGGAAGTTAGGATTTGAACATTGTCTCGTGGTTTTCGACAGACCACGAATATTCCAAGCACCTATTTTTAACATCATTGAACAGTGGAAGGGTGTGATGCAAAACCACCACCAGTTTGTGCCATGGAAGTATCAATAACATTCAAAACTACATTCTGAGCCATGAACTGAGCAGAACCAGACATCTACTCGAGTAGTACTCCAACATATCATCAGTCCACATATCTTTGCGATCCTCATCCAGCGGCTCATTAGCTAAAATAAACAACTCCACCTCAAACAAATTCTTCTTTTTTTGCAAATCATCAATTTTAGCTAATTCCGCTCTATAAGCATCATCAAAAAACTTGCTAAACGAAACATTGCTCTTATCCTGATTGGTCAACCCCGAGTTCTTCAACAATTTCTCAGCATTCAACTTGGCATTAAAGGAAATATTTCTGTTAAGCTGGACAATTTGATTAGACAAAGAAATCATCTCAGTTTCAAACTGCTGCTTAACAGCATTCTCATTTCTAGTTCTGTTCTTCCACTTAAGCTTATAGAACTTAACCATATCAACGTTCCAACCCTTTAAAATATTCTCCGCAATTGGAACATTGGTATTTACAGCCCTAGCCACTTGTTCTTTAACATCCTTCCACAAATCAACTTCGTCACTTACACCCTCATTCCCTAGCAGATCAAACCTGTTACTTGTGATAATTTCCTTAGCCCCTAATGCCTCATTAGAGTTGTTACCATCTCCGCTTTTGCTACCCATACCATTCTTGTTACCCTTAGTACTAGAATTCTTTTTCGTCATATCCTTCTTAGGCTCAACATTTCCCGAGTTACGATTCCCATTTGTACCCACATCACCATCATTAGTTATACCCTTACCCTTATTAGCAAGTTTAACATTCTCATTAACCACAACAGTTTCATCCAATTTTCCAACATTAGCACCGTTAACTGGATTTGTCTTATTACCCGTTTCTTTAGCACCCACCTTACCAAAATTATTACTCACCTTATTAACATAAACGCCTCTATAATTATTGTTCATACCCTTTTTGACATTATAACCACCAAAATTATCTTGTCGAACATTACTTCCAGCACCCCTACTATTTCTCCGATTACCAACAGTTTGCCATCCTTCCTCACCATTATTACCATTCTTAGCCCCTTCATTACTATTAATCTGATTAGCATCAACAGCCTTTACATTTTCCCCATTCCTATCCCACTTTACTGACTGTATTTACCTTTTTAACACAATCACTCCAGTAATGTCCAAAAACCTTACACTCTTTACAACGAGGTGGAACCCAAGTATACTCAACCCGAATCTTAAGAACTTTACCCAATTTTTCATACCACAACTCCACATTATCAACTAACTCTTTACTAGAGTCAATTTCAACTAAGACCCTAGCAAAAGATGCCCTACCAAACGGTTTTTCACAAATGGAAGTAGTCATCCGATCCATAATGATTGGAACACCAATACTGCTCACGATCCGACTTATACCCTCAACATTCCAAGCTTCTAACAGAATATCAAAAATCTTGACGCACACCGGCACCTTAGCAACTTCTGGTTTCGACATACAAAGACCCGACTGCCATTTTTTCACAAATAACGGTTTATTGTCAACCAACCATGGCCCATTTTCAATTACCATTTCCAACCCATCTTTAGACTTAAAATTAAAAAAACACATGCCGTTAGGATTCATTATTACCTCTTCCAACTGGAATAATCTCCACATTCTTCTCAAATGATACACTAAGTCTGCATAACTCATACAGTAACCAACAAAGAAGCCTACCGCAGTATTGTTCCATCTTTTACACCCTTCATCTAAAATCGGATCCATCCTAGCCACTTCCCGACCCTCACCAATTATAGACGGAGGAACATAATGCAACTTATTCTTACCATCCCCACCAAAACTTCTAGCAACAGCCTCTCTAAAAGACCGATTACTCTTTTCCACAACATTCTCCTTTACAATGGTATTACTAACAGTACTACTCTCCCCAACCTCAAAATTACTAACAGCAGCCTCACCCTTACTTAAATCACTAGCATTCCCATTGAGTTTAAACATATCAGGAACCCGTACATTACTAAAACTGACTTTAGAAGGACTTTTTGGAATATCAGCTTTGTGTTTGGGATTCAACACAGGATTTTCCTCAAAAGGTACTGTTAGGAATACGTTTATTCACATTCAAGACTCGGTCACCCCAAGTATAGATTAGCATTATGTAACTCGTAGTACTTAACGTAGTAGTTAGTATTATATTAGTTATCTAGTATGTAAATAGTATTCGTGGAGTGAGTCGGGTCTTTACCCACTGTGCTCGCTCTACAGCCTGTTTCATGAAGCACCGCTAACTTATGTATAAATACCCTCTCCCACCCAAGGGAGAGGGTTGGATCTTTCATTCTATACAAGCATTTCTCTTTCACTTTCTCTCTCTAGGTCTCACTTTCTCTCTCTAACTTAACAAACAAAATGCCACCTAAATCCCTATGAAAACATGTTTGTGACTTAAAGATTATCTTACAGGTACCGGCATTTCAGGAAAACTATCCATACCACTAGATTGCTTAGCCCCATTCTTATCACAATCAAGAGTAGCACAAACAGATTCAACCCCATTATTGCTATGAGACACATTCATACCACTAGACCTATTCAATTCTACACTACTAGTAGGCACAGAACCAAACTTCAAACTAGTAGCAATTTCATCACTATATTAGGGAAAAGAATAAGGTGCTTGATCTTGCCGATAACTCTTCTAACGTGGTGGATGTTGGAGATGGTGCTGAATTGACTATTAATAAGGAGACTCTTAACAGCCAAATTACTACAACGTTGGAGGAAGGTATGGAAAATTTGAAACCTTGTGAGGTTTCTGCTAATGCTTTAAGTTTGGTTGAACCACTTGCGAGTGTACATCCCTCTACTTCTGCTACTAAGAGGACCAACCTGTTTTCTAAGGTTGGGGAGATCGTTAATTCAGATAGTGAAGATGAGGTTCTAAACACGTTTGATGAGTCTGCGAATTTATTTGATATGCCTATTGGTACTTTCTCATCATCAGGTGGTGGAGGTGATCAGGAAGATTGCTATGATTATGATGACTTCACTGATCAACTATATGATCTTACAGGACGGTTGGGTGTATTCTATGAAGATATCAAGCTCCAAGGACGAGTCAGGAAGTAGTTGATCTTCTTTAGTCTATTTTGCCTAAGTGGTAGTGTTTATTTCTTAGTTTTTAAGAAATGGTTTGCCTATGTAACAGGCTTAGATATGGGATTTCACCCATATCCATTGTACTTCAACGTTTCTTTTGGTTTGTTTGGTAAGTTATAAGAATGGTTTGTCATTCTTATATAAGAGTCTGTAAGTGTCCTAAGGGACTGAGATGAGGGACGTCACTCTCATCCGTTGTACTTCAAACCTGTCTTAGAAAGGGAGAAAACTGCAGATGTTAATACAATATCCTTTTACCCCAGACAAGAAACAGAGCAACTTGAGCTTCGTAAACCGGAAAACAAACTCAAGCCCTCTATCATCGAACCACCCACGCTAGAACTCAAGGAACTCCCAAGCAACCTGGAATACGCTTTCCTCCAAGGAGAGGATCAGCTTCCAGTTATCATAAACTCCGCTCTGAACAAAGAACAAAAAGGTGAGCTCCTGGAGGTTTTAAAGAAATACAAAGGGGTCATAGCATGGAGTGTGGCCGACATCAAAGGGATCGACTCAACCTTTTGCACGCATAAAATCCTAATGGAAGAAGACTACAAGCCTACCGTGCAACCTCAAAGGCAAGTAAATCCTAATATCAAGGAAGTTGTAAAAAAGGAGGTCATTAAACTCCTCGACGCAGGGCTAATCTACCCTATATCGGACAGTCCATGGGTAAGTCCTGTGCAGGTTGTACCAAAAAAGGGAGGAATGACGGTAGTGAAGAACGATAAGGATGAGCTAGTACCTCAGAGAACCGTAACCGGATGGATTGTATGCATAGATTATAGGAAACTGAATGATGCCACCCGAAAGGATCATTTCCCTCTCCCATTCATCGATCAAATGTTGGAACGGCTAGCAGGTCATGAGTACTACTGTTTCCTAGATGGGTTCTTAGGGTATTTCCAAATCCCCATCGCCCCTGAGGACCAAGAAAAGACAACGTTTACATGCCCCTATGGCACCTTCGCCTACAAGCGAATGCCCTTTGGACTATGTAACGCCCCTGCCACTTTCCAGCGCTGCATGACGGCGATCTTCCACGAACTAATGGAAGATAGTATGGAGGTCTTCATGGACGATTTCTCAGTCTTTGGGAACTCCTTTGACCGCTGTCTAGCCAACCTTGAGAAAATGCTTAAACGATGCGAAGAGACTAACTTGGTACTAAATTGGGAAAAGTGCCATTTTATGGTCAAAGAAGGAATCGTGCTAGGGCATAAAATCTCAGGAAATGGAATTGAGGTGGACCGAGCAAAGATCGAAGCTATATCCAAACTTCCCTACCCAACAACGGTCAAGGAAATCCGTAGCTTCTTAGGTCATGCGGGCTTCTACACGAGATTCATCAAAGATTTCTCAAAGATAGCTAGACCAATGACTCAGTTGCTTGTGAAGGATGCTCCATTCGACTTCAACCAAGAGTGCAAAGAAGCATTCGATAGATTAAAACAGGATCTTACGCAAGCTCCAATCATGGTCACCCCAGATTGGAAGCTACCCTTCAAAATCATGTGCGACGCTAGTGACTATGCTGTTGGAGCAGTATTAGGCCAAAGGATTAACAAGCATTTCCAGCCGATATACTACGCTAGTAAGACCATGAATCCTGCTCAGGAAAATTACACCACCACCGAGAAGGAACTATTGGCTGTGGTGTTCGCTTTTGACAAGTTTCGTCAATATCTTGCTCTCTCTAAAACAATGGTGTTCACGGATCATTCAGCTCTTCGATACCTCTTCACCAAACAAGATGCTAAACCCCGATTAATTCACTGGATCTTGCTATTGCAAGAGTTCGATGTGGAAATTCGTGATAAGAAAGGAGCAGAAANGCTTTTGACAAGTTTCGTCAATATCTTGCTCTCTCTAAAACAATGGTGTTCACGGATCATTCAGCTCTTCGATACCTCTTCACCAAACAAGATGCTAAACCCCGATTAATTCACTGGATCTTGCTATTGCAAGAGTTCGATGTGGAAATTCGTGATAAGAAAGGAGCAGAAAATCTTGCGGCCGATCACCTTTCTCGACTCGAAAATCCCAGTCTTGCTGAGGTAGATAAGAGCGAAATTCGGGAGACATTTCCTGAAGAGCAGCTCATGTTAATAAACGATTCCGAACCATGGTATGCAGACTATGCTAACTACCTGGCAAGCAAGGTCATCCCTGAGCACATAGGCAGACAGGAAAAGAAGAGGTTCTTAAATCAATTAAAGTACTACTTTTGGGATGAACCCTTCCTTTTCCGAAGATGCCCCGACCAGGTGATCAGGCGTTGCATCTCTGAGAAGGAGGCTATCAAGATAATGAAGGAATGTCATGCAGGCCCGTCTGGGGGACATCACGGAATAAGCACCACTGCACGAAAAGTCTTTGACGCGCGATTCTATTGGCCCACGGTGTTTCTTGATGTGAGACTGATGATAGAAGCGTGTGACGCATGCCAAAGAGCTGGGAACATCTCTAGGAGAGACGAGGCTCCTCAGAATTATATACAAGTGTGCGAAGTTTTCGACGTTTGGGGGATCGATTTCATGGGACCCTTTCCATCCTCGGGGGGAAATGAGTACATCTTGGTGGCCATTGATTACGTTTCAAAATGGGTGGAAGCGCAAGCACTTAGGACAAGCGATGCTAGGGTAGTCATTCATTTCTTAAAGAAATTGTTCGCTAGGTTCGGGATTCCAAAGGCTCTTATTAGTGACAGGGGAACTCACTTTTGCAACTCGCAAATGGAGAAGGTCATGAAGAGATATGGAGTCTCTCACCGATTCTCCACCGCTTATCACCCACAGACCAACGGTCAAGTCGAAAATACTAATAGGGCTATAAAGAGAATATTGGAGAAAACGGTTCACCAGAATAGGAAAGATTGGTCCTTTAAACTCGATGAAGCTTTGTGGGCATTTCGCACTGCATATAAGACGCCTATCGGAACAACCCCGTTCCGTATGGTATATGGCAAGGCGTGTCATCTTCCAGTAGAACTGGAACACAAAGCATATTGGGCACTTAAGGCTTGCAATATGGACTATACGGTTGCAGGGACAAATAGATTCCTGCAACTACAAGAGCTCGACGAATTAAGATTGGAGGCCTATGAATCATCTATCACATATAAAGAAAGGGCTAAAAGATGGCATGACCAACGTATTAAGAGACCTAAGGAATTTTCGGAAGGGGACAAGGTCCTACTATACAACTCTCGCTTAAGGCTATTTCCCGGAAAACTTAAATCTAGGTGGTATGGACCTTTCACTGTAAAAAGCTCTTCTAAAACCGGGGCCGTGGTGTTAGTTGATGATGAGGATAGGGAATTCACTGTGAATATACAACGAGTTAAGCATTATCAAGAGAGTGGTAACGAGATGATCAATGAGGAAGACATAACCTTCAACGACGAAGTCACGTAACGTACGGTGACTTTGAGTCTAGCTACAAGACTCGTTAATAAAGAAAAGCGCTTCTTGGGAGGCAACCCATGTTTTGTTTGTTTTTGTGTGTTTATTTGATTTTATTTGTTTCCGTATGTAAGTTATATTTCTTGTTATTGATTCATGCTTCAAACTAAATTGTGAAAATGCTTTATTTTGTTTTTAACTTCGTCTTAACTACATATAAAGGTATTTTGCAAAAGCTAAGTGTAAGGGAAATCTAAATCGGTTTATATAGAACGAATGAACATGAATCATAACAATGAAATTAGCATACATATTAGTACTTGTTTGAGTCAAATGCTTGTATCGAGTCATAATGAATTTTTGCAGGAATTCCAGGAAGTAAGATCTAGTTTTTCCAGAATTTTTCCCGGAAACTTAACATGAGAATTCTGTCAGAACTTTCTGACGGCGTCAGGGTTAACACCTGACGGCGTCAGGCTATAATTTTCTGCAATTTTTGAAAGTTTTGTATTTTTCCGGAAACCTAAAAAGTTTTGTCAATTCTTTAACTTATAATCTCCAGGAATTCTGCAAAATATTCATTCCACAAGCATTATATCTTATTATGTAGATTTTACCGCCGATTTTACGCGAGGTTGGCCTTTATCTTTTTCAGGTTAACAGGTTATTTTGGACAAGAAGACGTTTATTATTTCGGAAGGGAAGCTTTGAACGTTCGTCTATCTTGGAAGAAGATCTAACCATGTTACATCATTATCCACAACAAACGATTCAGGGGAGTATTTGATTTCATTCTTTCATCTTATTTACTTTTACGTCTTTTATTTGAACATTGGGGACAATGTTCGGTTTAAGTGTAAGGGGGGTAAATGAAAGCACCGTTGAGAATATACTTACGCTTGATGTTTTGCTTTGTTTGATAGTAAATTTGTAATAAAACCAAGAGAAATGTTTGTTAGGGCAATTTTAGCGCCAATTTAAAATTTTTTACAACATTTAGAAGTGAAACCTTGATCTTAATGAGCGTCTCATGGATAGGAAATTGTATGACTAGCACAAAACCGTACCACTAAAAAATTTTCCACCCCAAATATGTGAGGTTCGCCCCTAGAATTGGTAGGAAAAGCATCCATCTTTGGTGCTATGATGTGAGTACCGGTAGTATTTAGATTCTAGAACTTGCGTTAGGACCATCTCAAATCCACAAGTGAGACTACATTCGTGTAGTTAAGATTTACTACATGATAAGAGGCATTAGGATTAACCCATTGTTTTACACCCGTATATTTGTTATAATTACATTGACTTCATTGGTCAAGTAATTCTCCCACACCCTTTGCGTTGTATCCATTTTTGGTACACGATACCCCTAGTACACCCCTCCGAGCCTATCCTTTCGTTTCGACCTTTGAGCATCTTACTCAAAGTGAGAATTTGTTTACACCCCACTAAATGTACACCCAAATCGCCTTAGCCTACCTTGTATGCACCCACCTTTGGTGCATTATTGTGAAAACATTTGTTAAACCCTTAGTTAATTATCCGGTCAATTACATGGTTGCTAAGTTAAGTCATATCCTTGTACATATTGTTTTGGGACGATTGGGACTCATGGGTAAAAGTACTAGTGTAATGGAGTAATGGGGAAGAGCAACATTATTACCCCCATACGTGCTAAATATTTAAAAAGTACTCCAAGTTTTTCGATTATTGGTATGTGCTTATTCACATACCTTTTATTCACCATTTTCAGACCTTTAAAGACCAAAAACTAACGTTAAACGCCAAAGATATCGTGTTTTTGTGTTTGTGATCGTGCAGGAAGGATATTGCATAAATGGCACAAAAATCAACCAAAAAGCCCTAAAACAAGCACGAGGTGTGGAAAAGTGTCAAGAAGCCGAGTCAATGACGATATCTACTTAAGAAAAGCCCAAGACGATAAAGTTATTTCTTAAAAGCTCAAGAAGATGAAAGAAACGCTAAGTTGAAAGAGAATTATAAGAAAAAGCTTTCCAAGTTCGAGCAAGTGATCGTTTTACATCTTTGAATACTTTGAGAAAGTACGTCAACACTTAACCTCAAAGTTACAACTAGTTACATTTAGCGTTTCAAACATTTAGTAGCTTGTAATAGAGTTTTATTGATGTTTTCATGAGATATGTAAGTCTAGGGGGCAAAGTGTACACGATGGCAAACTTGTAACCTCCCTAGCAACATAAATACCCCATGGGTGGCTTCATTTTAAAAGCAAGTAGGAGTAGGGAGTAGAAATTAGTCTTAGCTTATTTTTGTGTATTAGTGAAAGTTTTATTTTTATGCAAGCTTATTTTCATGTCTTAATTCTAGCTTATTGTCACGCTTAATCTTCTTTATAAATCTTTACAAGTTTAGTGTCAATCTTTCTTTACATCTATTTCAATCATCTACAAAAGCTTTTATACATTTCATCAACTTTGCATGTTTTCTATTCGTATAAATGTGATCAAATATTGCCATAAATCGTTCCTTTTGTCATTTTAGGTACTTTTGAGAGGAATTCTGGAAAACATGCATATTCGGACGTTTTTGGAGCATAAAAGTGAAGAAAACGACAAAGTCTCAAAAGATGGTGAATTTACAACCTGACGGCGTCAGAAGTCACAAGGTGACGCCGTCAGAAAGCCTTGACAAAAGAGTGGAATCCAATTTTCAAATGACGGGCCAGAGGAAATTTTGGAATTAACACCTGACGCCGTCAGGTGTTAGGAAAAGTAGGCCATCAGGTTATATTTTAAAGAGTGACGGCCCAGAAGGTTTTATAAGGTGACGGCGTCAGAAGTGGATCTAGGCCATCCGAGAAACCTGATGGTGGCGAGCTGACGGCGTCAGCCCTTATAACCTGACGCCATCAGAGTGTAAAATCTATATATAGTTTTCTAATTTTCATTCATTAGTGTGGAACTTTGTGGAGAACTTTTAGGGCAAACCCTAAAGACGAATTTTCTGTGACTTTTAGGGTTTCCATCCCTTGGAACCCTAGTGCTTAATTAAAGATAAGTCTTCACTTTAATTCAATCAATATGTCTATGTGTTGGTTGTCTATCTATCTTGCTTGTCTTTCAATTAACATGAGTAGCTAAATTCTCTAGTGTTTGCTTAGATATAATGAAACCTAACTATTAATTATTGGTTAATTGGTATGTGTTGTTGTTTGTTGGGATGATTGTTCCATCAATGTTAGGCTCAAGAAAACTGGCCAACCTCCTTTATGGTAACGTGCTTGAACGTCTTGGGAAACATGTAGCCAAGGCATACTAGGCTATTAAGGTAGTATTTAACGCATGAGCCATTGTTTACAACCCCTATGGTTGTGCCGTACATGGCATAGGGCGAGATAAGAGCTCATAGAATTGGAGAGATATGTATGCCACTCCATGAGTTATTAGGAATACACCCTTCATCCACACAAGTAACACACGTATCAATTAACCGGTAAAAGATAGTTAGGGAGTAATGAAATCTAAGTAAACACAATTTCTTTCTTGGTTTTAATCAGGTTCTTGGTGTGATTTTGTGAAATCGTTTTTTTAGGGTTTTTGTTACCGATTTTTGATCTTGAATCATTAATCCAATCCAATCCTAACTGAAGTCGGTTTTTGATTCCTTATTTTTTTAGGGTCATCAAAATCGATTATATTAATTTTGGTTTGATTGAATTCGTTTATCCTAAATCGCCATTGTGTTTCTTGATCGTACCTCTATTATCTCTGGATTTTTAAGTCGGTTTCACTGATTTACTTATTTATAGGGTCGATCTTGGTCTTGCTGCATATATTTAATCAAGTTTGATTAAAGGTTGTCATTCTACGATTCTCAATTAGGGATTCGTTTTAATTGGTGCGCAAGTTTCTGCTAGTGCTTAATTCTAAACTAAACTCGCTAGGGTTTGGTTTATTTTGGATCGGGTTTTTTTGGGTAAAAGGGTTAATTCACCCCGGTAAAATATATTATCCAAAAAAATGTTGAAGTACAAAGGACGAGGGTGACTTCCCTCGCCTCAGTCCCTTAGAACACTTACAAGACACCACTATAAGAATGACAGACCATTCTTAAACTGACATGCACAACATGTGCAACTGACCACCAAATAAAAAGTTGAATTACAATGGATATGGGTGAAATCCCATATCTAAGCCTGTTACATAGGCGAAATTGCATACATAACAAGACACTACCACTTCTTACAAAGAAGAAAGAAACACTACCAAGTAGATAAAACCTTGAATCCTCAAATCGTCAAAGTAGTTCAAACTTCCAGCTTCAACCAATTGCATCTTTATTAGTATCATGCAGAATGCATAATCTAATAACCTAATTGGGGTGACTTCCGTAGCAAATCGAATTTGAAGCATAAACATGGTCTAATCGACCCAACCTTCCAGCATATCCGAACTTGAACCAATCTTCCAACACATACGAGTGAAACTCATGAAGACAACATTAATCAAGTCACAATGCCACCACACCTCCCATGACAATATTTGAGTACCAACAAGCTGCCAAAAGCTGCCAAGATGAGAATGCAAACCGAGGTATCATAACTGCCATAGACTAACCCAAGGTAATTAGCATCTTCAGCCAACCCTAACTTTTATAGAATCCATAAGCATCGATCACAATAATAAATAAGAGTGGCACCATGACTTGGAATGATGAACAAAGATCCCTTACTTCCACATTCAATTCCACTATCATTCACTAGAGATGTTGAAAAAGAACAAAACAAGCTGAAACTCCAATATTGAACAGCAGCATAATGCACCCATCAAGGTCATGACCACAGCAATTTGATCCACAAGAAACATAAAAGAAAATTAGTAGCACGATCAATAATGGTACAAACGTACCACATGCTTCCATGCAATCAACATACAGCACCACCACCATTGCAACAACAAACGAATCTTCAATCAAGTCCACATATATTGCAAAACAGCGCAGATCCAATAAAACGAAACACAGGGTAACGAAACCCTAATTTACATCTCCCATAACCCATATACCAAAACCCATGATCGTGCAAAAACATCATGCAACTAACCAGCGAACACCAAACAACCCTTACCACAGGTTGAGAATCAATAAAACAACCAGATCCATATCACGACAATCGCATCATAACATACGAAACCCTAAAGTTAGGGTTTCGTAAGGCATTAAGTATCAACACCCCAACAGATCGTAGCATGTAAATATAATCGATCTAATAATAAACCGACTGGATTCATATGCAAGAACATGTTACGATCACCAACCAAACAACAAAGAAGATCGTATATAAAAATCAACCATGAAAGAATCATACGATCAACCAGACCCAAACAGAAGTAAACCCTAAAATCCGATTGAAAATAAATCATATAGGACGCGTTTAGGGTTACTGAAAACACGAATCAATAAACCCTATAAATAGAGTCGATTAGCAGTAAACCGACAACAAGAAACGATTAAAAGTTTATTGAATAGGTCGGCCACAGAACCCCTAACCAATAGCGATAATCATTGACAAACCTTAGGGTTTTGGCCAGAAAACAAGGAGAAATCCGATAAGAATAAAATGAAAAAGCTTGATCCAACCACCCTGATAAGAATATCTATCCCAAACCGTATTGCATACCCTTAAAAAAATCATTTTTCACCTTCATCCAGCCAAATATTGTGTTCTTTGCAACGATTCTTGTTGCTTAATTCATATACTTTTCTGGTTTTGGTGTTATCTTTATAAGGGTATTTGTTAATCGTCTTTTAATTCATGCTTGGGCGATTTACAACCCTAACTTTTCCCAATCGGTTTTCATTAGATCTCTATTCTGGTGGATCGTTTTTTAGGGTTTATAGTCGCCTCTTTGTTATTTAATCGTTTCTCCAAATCCATTCCTCATTATAGTCGGTTTTAGTCTTCCCTATATATCCTAATCGATTTTAGGGTATTCTAATTCGATTTTATTATTGCTGGTTTGCTCAGAAACGATTTGATTGGGGTGTTATTGTTGGATCGTGCTTTATTTAACAAACCTGCTTAGGGTTGGCTGTTCTTAACGACTGCCATATTCTTTTTTAAGGTTTGGTGATTTATATTCGGCTGTAAGTAAATCCTTTTGAGGGTTTTCTGGATTTGGAAGTCTTTGCTGAAAGTGTATGTGTTAATTATTGAAAGTGGGTTGTAGAGAGAGATGGAGGCTATTTGGTGAAGGTTAATTTTGATGAGTTGAAGGCTCGTATGCTACGGTTAAAGGGTTTAGATGCCAATAATGTTTGTGTATCTCAGCCGAATGCATCAGCTGGGAATTATTTTGTGGTAGAACCTAATAACGTGAGTAGCAATTTTGTTGAGGAGTGTCGTAATAGCTTTGGTGAGTCGGTCATTGAATCGATGATGAACCCTATTACACCTTCTTTATTACCTACTGATTGTGCGTGTCCTGATGTTGGCGGAGGTTTGTTTGTGAATTCTGGTATTGGTTCCTTTGCTGCAATTGATGCTATGAATGTCATGCCTACTACCACACATGATAATCACGCTGAATTAAGGAGTGTTGAATCAGAACCTGTCGTATCTAGTAATATTTCTTCTAAGGAATCTGCTAATAAGGATAAGGTACAAGAGGAGCTCGTGGTTCAACCTAATGATGGTACTTTTTCAAGTGCAAAACCTGATGGTATGGAGGGTTTTATGGAACTTAGGTCTGATGTGTCGAATTCAGCAATTATTGAACACATTAAACATGGTTTGATAGAGCAAAGTTCCTTAAATGTATGTGATTCACCTGAGTATAAACTTGCAACGCCTTTTGCTGGTGCAAGTCTTCATAATCACACTATTAATGACGTTTTGACTGATAGTATGAAGCGATTAAAGCGGGCTGTAGATAGGACTGATTGTATGCCTTTGTTAAGTGCAGCTCCTTTATTCGATTCAGTTGATGATACTCAGGTACTCGGTGAGCCTACTATACCTCGTAACTCACATTCTAATGAAACTGATGAGGTTAATGTTTCGGGCTCGAACGTTGTTATTCCAATGGCCGTAGTTGATGACATGTGTCTTAAATTCGCTAATTCATTATACGGTTATTTTATTGGTCAACGTATTGCATTTCCTATTGTGGAAAATTATGTCAAGCATGCTTGGGCTAAGTTCGGCTTTGAACATGTTATATTACAGAATGGTTTCTTCATTTTCATATTCTAATCACTTGAAGGTATGAATAAAGTTCTTAATGGAGGTCCTTGTTTTATTAAATCTATGCCTTTATTCTTACATGTTTGGGTGCCTAATATGAGGTTGGAAAAGGAGAAAATTACCAAGGTACCTGTTTGGGTACGTATACATAATGTGCCTTCCGTTGTGTATTCTAAAGTCGGTATAAGTTTGATTGCAAAACGATTAGGGCGGATAATACAGTTTGATGCGGGTACTAATGATATGTGTAAGAATCCTTGGGGTCGTTATTCATATGCAAGGGTACTTATTGAATTATCTGCTAATTTGGATGTTTTGGAATCGATTGATGTTGCTATACCTTTGCCTAAGGGTATGGGACATTACATGGAAGTTCTTGATGTCGAGTATGAATGGTGGCCATATTGGTGTTCTAAGTGTGTTTGTTTCAATCATGATGATGATGTATGTCCTCTTAGACGTAAGTTGGTTAATAAGGGTTCAGACTCGGCTAAAAAAGATATGGAGGTTGATTGTAATGTTCACAAAGGCTGGTAAAACTAGTGATAAAGGTACTAAAGGGTCTTGGGGGGTTAAAACAAAGCCTAAACTTTTGTATCAACCTGTTTCTAAATCAGCTAGGAAAAAGGAGAGTAATGGTGCAAAACGTGATTTGGGGGCTGGTCGTGTTAATCGGCCTACAAATGATGCTTCTAACTCGATTGGTACATCTAAGGATGCTGAAAGAGTGATGCTGGTCCTACTAAGGCTGTGGAAAAGGTATCGACTCAACTTGAGCAGCTTGAACCGGTGGACACTAATTCTTCTTTGGGAGGTGTAGAAACCATGGGGGAGGGCTGTATTACTAAGGTACCATTGCATAGAACTATTGAAACTTTGTGGGAGAAATGTTCTCACAATGATGTTGCTTCTACGAGCATGGTTCATTCAGCTTTTGCTACTTCTATCACGTTATCTAATGTAATTGATAAGGCAACATGCTCTTATCCAGTTACAAGTGAAGTAGCGAAGAGTTCTAATATGGAGTATGATCCTATTGCGGGTAGGGTTACTGAAAGTGAAGATGAAGTTGATGAAGTCTATGAGAATTACGACGATATCGAGAATTATTCCAAGATAAAGAGTGGTTCTTCAAGAGACTTCAGGGTACAAGGACGCAAGAAGAAATAGTTATTTGACATGTCATTTATTTTTTGTGGTTCTTGTTGTTAGGTTGCTTTGTTTAGCATGTTTATGTTGGTCAGTTGCACATGATGTGCATGTTAGTCTGAGAATGGTTTATCATTCTTATAGTCGTGTCTTGTAAGTGTCCTAAGGGACTGAGATGAGGGAATCACCCTCATCCTTTGTACTTCAATGTTTTTGGTGTAATGCAATTTACCAAGGTGAAAGATCCCTTTTACCCAAAAAAGTGAGCAAGCGTTTAGGGAAAACAACTCCCATAAAGTAAGGTGCAATTGATCTTAACAAGTGAGCCTTTAGGGACAACGACTCCTATTATGTAAGTGGCAAATTGCGCTCATAAAGTTAGCCTTTAGGGACAATAGATCTCATCATGTACATGACAAGTGCTCCTATAAAGTGTGCAAAAATTAGGGACAACGGCTATCATCATGTAAAGGGCAATTGCTCTCATCAAGTGAGCAAGCGTTTAGGGACAACGGCTCCCATAAAGTAAGGTACAATTGCTCTCAAAGAGTGAGCCTTTAGGGACAACGGCTCTTATCATGTAAGGAACAAATTGCCTTCTTAAATTTAGCCTTTAGGAACAACGGATCTCATCATGTAAGTGTCAATTGCTCTTATCAAGTGTGCAAGCATTAGGGACAACGGCTATAATCATGTAAAGGGCAATTGCTCTCATCAAGTGAGCAAGCATTTAGGGACAACGACTCCTACAAAGTATGGTACAATTGCTCTCAACAAGTGAGCCCTTAGGGACAACGGCTCTTATCATGGAAAGAACAAATTGCTCTCATAAAGTTAGCCTTTAGGGACAATAGATCTCATCATGTAAGTGACAATTCCTCTTATCAAGTGTGTAAGCATTAGGGACAACGGCTATCATCATTTAAAGGGAAATTGCTCTCATCAAGTAAGCAAGTGTTTAGGGACAACGACTCCCATATAGTAAAGTACAATTGCTCTCAACAAGTATGCCTTTAGGGACAACGGATATCATCATGTAAGTGACAATTGCTCTTATCAAGTGTGCAAGCATTAGGGACAATCTCACCATAAGATAAACCCTAATAAGTTCTCTCCCCTAGGGGCGATTTCTAGCCGCGACTTTCAACACTTTTCCGGCCAAAATCAACCTCCTAAACCGTATCTCTACCTTTGGTATGCAATCGGATTAGTAGGTTGTGGATTCAAGAAAGTGGTGAGCTGTTTTTATCGATTATATATCCCTAAATCGTCCTTTTTGATGGCCGACTTATGAACCCTAAATCGTTTTCTTTAAATCTGCTCTTTCAAAAGTGTTTTTCTTCCTACGATCTGTTATGTCATTGATTGCATTCGTGTTTAATCATTACATGATTATGTTTGTGGAATCGAAAACAATTTTTTAAGGTTTTTTGAGGTTATCGATTTTTAGGGTTTTATCTCTTCGTTTTTGTTATCTGCTCGAATACTACTTTCCTTTAATTTATTGGGTCGGTTCTTATTAATCCTATATATCTTACGATTGTAGGACTTTTAAAATCGATCTAATCTTCTATCTTATTCGATTAGTGGGTTTTTTGGTGATGCTGCTATATCCTTTGATGTGTAATCGGAACCCTTTTAGGGTTTTGGTATTATTGATTGGCAGATAATCGTCCCTTATCCTTATTGTTGGTCTGTGTATACTGATCATAAATCATAGGGTCGATTGGTGATCTGGAGTGTGATTAATGCCTATAGAACCTTTTTTAGGGTCTCTAACACCCCGCCTTATAAACCACAATGTTGTCTGCTTTTNACGGATCTCATCATCTAAGTGACAATTGCTCTTTTCAAGTGTGCAAGCATTAGGGACAACGGCTATCATCATGTATAGGGTAATTGCTCTCATCAAGTGAGCAAGCGTTTAGGGACAACGGCTTCCTCAAAGTAAGGTACAATTGCTCTCAACAAGTGAGTCCTTAGGGAAAACGGCTCTTTCATGTAAGGGACAAATTGCCCTCATAAAGTTAGCCTTTAGGGACAACGGATCTCATCATGTAAGTGACAATTGCTCTTATTAAGTGTTCAAGCATTAGGGACAACGGCTATCATAATTTAAAGGGCAATTGCTCTCATCGAGTGAGCAAGCATTTTGGGACAACGGATCCCATATAGTAAGGTACAATTGCTCTCAACAAGTGTGCCTTTAGGTACAACGGCTCTTATCATGTAAGGGAGAAATTGCCCTCATAAATTTAGCCTTTAGGGACAACGGATCTCATCATGTAAGTGACAATTTCTCTTATCAAGTGTGCAAGCATTAGGGACAACGGCTATCATCATGCAAAGGGCAATTACTCTCAACAAGTGAGCAAGCGTTTAGGGACAATGGCTCCCATAAAGTAAGGTACAATTGCTCTCTACATTTGTGCCTTTAGGGACAACGACTCTTATCATATAAGGGACAAATTACGCTCATAAAGTTAGCCTTTAGAGACAACGGATCTCATCATCTAAGTGAAAATTGCTCTTATCAAGTGTGAAAGCATTAGGGACAACGGCTATAATCATGTAAAGGGCAATTGCTCTCATCAAGTGAGCAAGCATTTAGGGACAACGGCTTCTACAAATAAGGTACAATTGCTCTCAACAAGTGAGCCCTTAGGGACAACGGCTCTTATCATGGAAGGAAAAAAAATGCCCTCATAAAGTTAGCCTTTAGGGACAACAGATCTCATCATGTAAGTGAAAATTCCTCTTATCAAGTGTGCAAGCACTAGGGACAACGGCTATCATCATTTAAAGGGAAATTGCTCTCATCAAGTAAGCAAGTGTTTAGGGACAACGGCTCCCATATAGTAAAGTACAATTGCTCTCAACAAGTATGCCTTTAGGGACATCGGATCTCATCATGTAAGTGACAATTGCTCTTATCAAGTGTGCAAGCATTAGGGACAATCTCACCATAAGATAAACCCTAATAAGTTCTCTCCCCTAGGGGCGATTTCTGGCCGCCACTTTCAACACTTTTCTGGCCAAAATCAACCTCCTAAACCGTATCTCTACCTTTGGTAGGCAATCGGATTAGTAGGTTGTGGATTCAAGAAAGTGGTGTGCTGTTTTTATCGATTATATATATATCCTTAAATTGTCCTTTTTGATGGCCAACTTATGAACCCTAAATCGTTTTCTTTAAATCTGCTCTTTCAAAAGTGTTTTTCTTCCTACGATCTGTTATGTCATTGATTGCATTCGTGTTTAATCATTACATGATTATGTTTGTGGAATCGAAAACAATTTTTTTAGGGTTTTTTGAAGTAATCGATTTTTAGGGTTTTATCTTTTCGTTTTCGTAATCTGCTCGAATACTACTTTCCTTTAATTTATTGGGTCGGTTTTTATTAATCCTATATATCTTACGATTGTAGGACTTTTAAAATCGATCTAATCTTCTATCTTATTCGATTAGTGGGTTTTTTGGTGATGCTGCTATATCCTTTGATGTGTAATCGGAACCCTTTTAGGGTTTTGGTATTATTGATTGGTAGATAATCGTCCCTTATCCTTATTGTTGGTCTGTGTATACTGATCATAAATCATAGGGTCGATTGGTGATCTGGAGTGTGATTAACGCCTATAGAACCTTTTTTAGGTTCTCTAACACCCCGCCTTATAGACCACAATATTGTCTGCTTTTCCCAAAGGCTCACGGCTTTGCTTTTGTGGCCTTTATTTGAAGACTTCCCGGCAGGTCACCCAAGCCAGTACTACTCTCGAATGAGCATGCTTAACCGTATGGGCGATTAACCGTTAGACCACAAAATGCGTTGTTGTCATATAAGGCGAATGTTATCATATGTCCTAACATTACTCCAAGTCACGGCCAATGTGGGATTTGCCTAAGGTATTACATTCACCCCCCCTTAGGGACTCATCGTCCTCGATGAGGTTTGCCCCATATCCCGAACGGCTTGGAGTGGCTCTGATACCATCTGTAACACCCCGCCTTATAGAACACAATATTGTCCGCTTTGCCCGAAGGCTCACGGCTTTGCTTTTGTGGCCCTTATTTGAAGACTTCCCGGCAGGTCACCCAAGCCAGTACTACTCTCAAATGAGCACGCTTAACCGTATGGGCGATTAACCGTTAGACCACAAAACAGTTGTTGTCATATAAGGCGAATGTTATCACATGTCCCAACATCACTCCAAGTCACGGCCAATGTGGGATTTGCCTAAGGTATTACAGGTTCTTATTTGTGTCAATTGGAAGTAAACCCTCGTTAGGGTTTTGATTATCTGCATGTTACCCATTTAGGGTTGGTTTTTTATTATGATTGGACGTGGGTTTAAGGGAGAGATGGAAGTCTTGCTGGAGGTTTGTTGCATCATTCTTGTTGTTAAAGATGGTGCATACTGATGTGCAAACTGATTGCCTGCTGCTATTGTTCGTTCTAATCATTGTTTTTGGGACTGATTTTGTTGCTGGTTTGCATGGTTGCGGAGTCAATGATGGAAGTTAAGTTTTTGGGGACTCTTGTTCAAAACCCCATGTACACGATTACTGATCAGCTGCACTCTTATTCATCTTGGTTCTCGTGATTGTATATGCTGGTAGTTTGGGTTTGTTGATGTGCTGCTGTTGATCGGTATGCTGGAAGTCAAGTGTATCTTGGTTTTTTAACACGGTTCTTATTTCAAAGACATGTTTCTGTTCGTTATTTTAATGGGTCTTTTGATTGATGTTGCTGAATGTTATGGAAGTTAAGTTTTAGGGTTCTTATTCAAAAACTCTAGTGATCATTTGGTGCGACTTGATCTTGCTCGTGTTCACATCTTTTATGCCTTTAGATCTGGTCGTTACTCTTGCACATTCGATCTACATGTTAGGGTTTATTTACCCTTGGATTGTTGCATGGTGCCCTTTTTCTTGCTGTATTTGATTATCGTGGTGTCCCGATTCATGGGATATTGACATTATTGGCTGTTTGGAAGGGGATCATGGCATGAAGGTTGCTGGTTCGTGAAATTTTGTGTCTCGATTAGCTCCATGATTTTCTCTCGGATTGTGTTGGAGAATGGCTCAAGGTTTTCTTTGGTTGGTTATGCAGGTTCAAGCTCTATGTGGATGTGTTCACATGGAAGATTGATGGAAGTTCTACGATGGCTATGTTCTTGGTGCTACTTTAGTGAATCATGTTTTAATTCCTATTTTTATTCACTTGTATAGTCATTATAGGTGGTAAGTTTTTATTATGTAAGTTATAAGAATGGTGTGTCATTCTTATATTCGAGTCTGTAAGTGTCCTAAAGGACTGAAGTGAGGGATATAACCCTCACCCTATTGTATCTCAATGTTTTTTGGAGTAATGAATTTTACCGGGGTGAATAAACCCTTTTACCCAAAAAAAAAACATTAGGGACAACGACTATCATCATGTAAAGTGAAATTGCTCTCATCAAGTGAGCAAGCGTTTAGGGACAATGGCTCCCATAAAGTAAAGTACAATTGCTCTTAACACGTGTGCCTTTAAGGACAACGGCTCTTATCATGTAAGGGACAAATTGCCCTCATAAAGTTAGCCTTTAGGGACAACGGATCTCATCATGTAAGTGACAATTGCTCTTATCAAGTGTGCAAGCATTAGGGACAACGGCTATCATCATGTAAAGGGCAATTGCTCTCATCAAGTGAGCAAGCGTTTAGGGACAACGGCTCCCATAAAGTAAGGTACAATTGCTCTCAACAAGTGAGCCTTTAGGGACAACGGCTCTTATCATGTAAGGGACAAATTGCCCTCATAAAGTTAGCCTTTAGGGACAACGGATCTCATCATGTAAGTGACAATTGCTCTTATCAAGTGTGCAAGCATTAGGGACAACGGCTATCATCATGTAAAGGGCAATTGCTCTCATCAAGTGAGCAAGCGTTTAGGGACAACGGCTCCCATAAAGTAAGGTACAATTGCTCTCAACAAGTGAGCCTTTAGGGACAACGGCTCTTATCATGTAAGGGACAAATTGCCCTCATAAAGTTAGCCTTTAGGGACAACGGATCTCATCATGTAAGTGACTATTGCTCTTATCAAGTGTGCAAGCATTAGGGACAACGGCTATCATCATGTAAAGAGCAGTTGCTCTCATCAAGTGAGCAAGCCTTTAGGGACAACGGCTCCCATATAGTAAAGTACAATTGCTCTCAACACGTGTGCCTTTAAGGACAACGGCTCTTATCAAGTAAGGGACAAATTGCCCTCATAAAGTTAGCCTTTAGGGACAACGGATATCATCTTGTAAGTGACAATTGCTCTTATCAAGTGTGCAAGCATTAGGGACAACGGCTATCATCATGTAACGGCAAATGCTCTCATCAAGTGAGCAAGCGTTTTGGGACAACGGATCCCATAAAGTAAGGTACATTTGCTCTCAACAAGTGAGCCTTTTTTAAAAATCTCTCTCTAGGGGCGATTCACAGCCGCCTCTTCTCCACCCTTTCTCTGGCCATAAACCACCACTAAAACCGCCTCTCTACTCCTAAATAATCATCTGATCGTTTAGTTAGTATGCAATCGGTGTTAGTGGTGTGTTTTTTCAAAGAAGAGGCTGGCTCAAACTCTAAATAGATCCACATCGATTCTGTTTTGGGTCGATTCTCTTGGTTAGGTTTTAAATCGTTTCCTTTATTCTTGATCGTTCGTTGTTTATGCTGAAATCCTAAGTCGGTTTTGGTCGACTAAGATATATACAAGAATGATTCTATGATTGATGCACATCGTTTCTTTCATTCAACGATTCCTTTTTTAGGGTTTCGTTTTTCTTGTTGTGCGATTTAATCCTGGGCGTTTAATACCTAACTAAACTCGTTTTAGAGTTTGGTTACCTTTTGATTTGCTGGTTCTTTTTGGATCGATCAAGTTGCTGGTTATTGCTTTATTATTTGCTGATCGATTCTAGTTGGATATACCCTAAGTCGGCTACAATTTTTTATAAAACCTGTTTGGTTTTCTTGTGAGGTCGATTTAGGGTTTGTTGGTTCGTTGTTGATGCTCAAACGACATAACAGAATTCTTTGGGTTCTGTTTACAATTATTCATGGGAGTAAACCCTATTGGTTCGTTTATTTGGAAGTGGGTATTGAGAAAGTGGACGTTATTAGCGAGTCTAATGTCTTATGGATGGTCAATTTTGAATGTTAATATTGTGATCACTTGTTGATGCAAAATTGATCGGGGTATTGAAGGTAGGTTTTTAAACCTTTGATTTGTCTATGGCAGGTTATGACCATTCGGTTTACATGTTAATCTCATGCTTTAGGCAGGATATGGTTACAATAATCTTGTCATAGTGTTTGTCTATGGTAGAGGGTTTCACATTGGTTCATGCAGATTCAAGTTACTTGTAATTGCTGATGTGCTTCTAATTTGTACCATAGTTTCAAGTGTAGCAAACATGTATCGTTTCTTGGGTATTTTGGATTATTCCTCATGAGCAAGGGAGCTACGTTTGTGTTAGCATGGCTGATCAATTTATTTTCTAGTGTTGAATTCATATCAAATGGATAATACTATGATTGGTGTATTGTAAGTTATGGTAGTTGTGTTTTTTTGGGTAAAAGGGTTATTTCACCCCGGTAAATTGCATTACACCAAAAAACATTGAAGTACAACGGATGAGAGTGACGTCCCTCATCTCAGTCCCTAAGGACGCTTACAGACTCTTATATAAGAATGACAAACCATTCTTATAACTTACCAACCAAACCAAAAGAAACAATGAAGTACAATGGATATGGGTGAAATCCCATATCTAAGCCCGTTACATAGGCAAAAGTGCACACATAACAAGACACGACCATTCTTAAAACTAAGAAATAAACACTACCACTTAGGCAAAAACAAGACTAATAAAGATCAACTACTTCCTGACTCGTCCTTGGAGCTTGAAATCTTCATAAAATGCACCCAAACGTCCTGGAAGATCGTATAGTTGATCATTGAAGTCATCATAATCATAGTAATCTTCTTGATCACCTCCACCACCTAACGATGAGAAATTACCAATAGGCATATCAAATAAATTCGCAGACTCATCAAACGTGTTTATAACCTCATCTTCACTATCCGAATCAACGATCACACCAACCTTAGAAAACGGGTTGGTCCTCTTAATAGCAGAAGTAGAGGGATGTACACTCACAAGTGGTTCAACCAAACTTAACGTATTAGCAAAAACCTCACGAGGTTTCAAATTATCCATACCTTCCTCCAACGTTGTGGTAATGGGGCTATTAGAAGTCTCCTTATGAATAAGCAATTCAGCACCATTTCCAACATCCACCACATTAGAAGAGTTATCGGCAAGCTCAAACACCTTGTTCATTTCCCAAAGATTATCCATAGTTTTCCTAAGTTCACCAAGATCAATGTTATCTTTAAAATAACCAAACTCATTCACTTCATCATTCACCAAAGGAGTAGACGATTGCTCATTAGAAGTCTCCTCATTAGTGACCTCGTTAGTGATTTCATTCGTGACCTTAGGAATAGAATTATTCTTCGGTATGGAAGTACTAGCTTGGTCTTGATTACTAGGCTTAGCAACAGGTCTATAAATAAATTTAGGCTTACCCACGCCCTTTGACTTGGTACCAACCTTTGAATTATGCTTATTAGACCCAAGACCAGCACCAACACTCTTACCACGGTTACCCTCAATCAGCTTCTTATGGCATTCCTTATCCACATGATCAAACAGTTTGCATACAGAACAACGGGGAGGTTTATACTTAAACTCAATATCAATTTTAACCATTCGATGCTCTTTTGTCTTTGGTATTGGAACTGCCACAACAAGGGATTCCACAAAATCATTCTCCGCTGAAATCTCAACTAAAACTCTAGCATATGAATTCATTCCCCACGACTTAAGACACATGTTAGTAATGTGTTCATCAAACATAATAACTCGTCCTAGTTTAGCCGTGATCATGTTGAGCCCCACCAGCGAATAAGCTACGACTGGCACATTATACAACTTAACCCACACAGGGACCTTCTTTATGTCTTTTTTAATCAAGTCAGAATTAGGATTCCAAACATGTAGAATTAATGGGACTGACCTAATACGCCAATCTTGAGTCAGAACATTATCCATACCATCACAAGTGGCAAACTTGAACATAAAGAACCCTTGATGTATCATGACATGCGTAAGACCGTATTCCTTCCAAACATTCCGAACAAAATTTTGTACCACAGGAAACGCAAGTCGTTGTCCAATAAAATAACCATAAAGTGAATTCTGAAATCGTGCACTAATTGTTTCCACTTCGTCCTGCGGTATAATCACATCAGCCAAGGGTACATCAACCATAGTAGCATGATTGTTTTCTCCAATAACTTTAGTACCTACACAAGCCGTAGGTATATTGCTTTCAACATGCGTGACACCAGCAAGACCATGGCTATTCATATTACCATCAGAATTGGGTTTCGAACATCCCACCTCACATGCGTCCATCTTGTTATCTATATTCACGACAACAGCAGCAGCAATGTGGTCTTTAGCCACTCCATGTTCCCCCAATTCACAATTACCCACCTCGTTAACCACAACTTCATCATTGACAAGACCAGTAGGTGATGCATTAATCTTGACGCAACGATGAGGCTTCATAGGTTTACCATCCTTCCCCAAGATTCTACCATCAATATTCTTAACTTTACTAGCCAAACCACTCAACATCGAACTAATATCATCACTCTTTGAGTCCAAATTCGAACTGCTGAGAAATCCTTTTTCCATCTCTCTCTTAAACCCACAATCAATAAGAACCAATAAAACAACGCAGCAAACAATCCCTACAAACTTAGGGAGTCGACCCAAACTAAATCAAAACACCAATCCCTAAAAAATAAAATATTGCGTTAAAGCTTCAAACACAACCAATTCCAGCGATTAAGATATAACAATGAGAGATCAGGCCAACAACCGAGTATATATATGCAATAAAGGTAGGTCGGTTACCAACAAACCCCAAGCACGATTTAGGGTTTGGAAAAAAACCCAATATAACTTGCACAAGAAGGTATACGAATTAAAGAGCACCAGCAGCAAGCAAATCACCAAGAAGATATAGCAATAAAGATCCAAGCAGAACCGAATATATATAGGAGTGAAATAAGTCGGTTATGAGAATACCCCTAAAAAATGATTTAGTGATATTGATAAATAATGCGATTCAAAAACCTTAAAGAAATTCCAACACACTCCTAAACCTTTGCAGCAAAATAGATGTAGATTGATGAGCGAAACAAGGGATTTAGGGTGGATTAGATGGAATAAATGATTAACAGTAAAGGTTTAAAGAAATCACAAGACGACTTAAGAAAACCTAAAAAAAATGATCACCCAAAAAATGATTAACAGTAAAGGTTTGATTGAATTCGTTTATCCTAAATCGCCATTGTTTGTGGATTGCATGTGGTTGGTGCATAGGTTCTTTTCCTACTCGTTATGACCTGAAATCACTTATTACGATCCATGAGTGAGGAAAGTACTATGTTTGATGGGTAACTTTTGATCCCTTGTATACGGGCAACATTCCTATTTATGGGTTGATTGGTACTCTATGTGGAAGTCAAATTAGAAGGGTCTTGTTCAAAACCTTTGTGTCATCGGATTATATGTTGAAGATCGCTTGGATGTTTATTCGTGGATTCTTCATGGAAGTTAAGGTGGACTGCCAAAGTGATTTAGAAGGCTCAAGTGTTTTACTGAGTAATATTGTCATGTTTTATGTACTTGTGTCATTATTGGTAGGTTCATTTTTTTGTTAGTTATAGGAATGGTGTGTCATTCTTATATTCGCGTCTGTAAGTGTCCTAAGGGACTGAGGCGAGGGAAGTCACTCTCGTCCTTTGTACTTCAACGTTTTTTTTCAAAAAGGTAAAATATATTAAAAAAATGAAGAGTTAGTACATGAGATAGCACAAGAGAGACAAGGATAAGATCAAACCCTACTCAAATCCTCTTTGCTGAACAAATCAAATACCATAACTGGACAAAACCATAACTGATAACAAACTAAGTAGCAAATGAAATGATACTAATAACCAAAACATAAGTTCATAATCCCAATCACCCCCTGACCTCACTTAATATAAAGACAGCATTGATCTAGACACATGTGTATGCTGATACTGAGGAGATCAAAAGGGACCAACCAATGGAGTTGCCCAAACATCACGCATCACACATATAGCCAATAGAAAGCAAAAATACTAGTTAAAACGATAGGGGAAGAGGTAGTAACTTACGTAAAACATATATAATCCAAGCATAACTCACAAATGAAGAACCAACGAAGCATCACCCACACGCATCAGAAACAAAAAAAGCCCAGAAAGCATGCCAAAGAGAGTCCAGGTCTGCATACACATCAACACAGATCTGAAAAAGGATGAATCTTCCCAAAATCAACAATCATCCAAGAACCTGGTCCGTTAAAAACCTTGCCAAATAAAACCTGTTGGAAAAACTTTGACAAGGAAAAAGAGTACAAGGTTTAATTAGTCATTAGAAACCAAACAATACGTCAAATAAGTGCAACTCCTTATAACATTGCCTAAGGACTGAGGATGAGGGAGTCACCCCTCATATTTTACTTCAAGGTTTTTGGGAATATATTTACCAGGGGAACAAAACCCTTTACCAAAAAACTCCTTATACACGTAATCACCCCACCTCCCAACCAAAGAACAAAGAGATCCACACACCAGCTAATGCAAACTTAGATAGCAAACTGACCCGATACCACAACAGGTCTCATTACAGATTCCACTCATAAGTGAGCAGTGAGCAGTGCGACTTAGTCACACTCAATTTCTATCTTTAACACATTACTCATTAGTTCGTCCTATTATTCTCACCATTACTATTCATCAAATTGGGATTTCCACAATAACCGCAGCCTTCACAGGATTCCATCCGATCGTTATCTTTAATTAATAGGCTTATGTCTAACGATATCAACAATAATCTTGAAAACAGTCTCCTCACTTCTAAAATTTCTTTGGAATAATTCTGAGATTCCGCTCTTGCGCAAAGTGTAAGTAAACCGCATGCCCGAAAACTAACCGTAACCCTCCAAAGAGAATTATTAGCAGTTCTAATAGGTACCAGAACGATTTCAGCCCAATATACACGAGAACATTATCTTAGCTTACACGAATCTAAGTTGTCCCAAATAGTTTAGAGAAACTGCAAGAAAGAATAAGGTGACTATGGTCTTCATCAACAGCTTACACAAGCGGTACAAAGGGTACTAGAAATGGAAAAACACTGGAGGATCCTGTCAGTAGTTTTAAGCCTATTCCTCATGCCATCCAAAGTACAAATGCATGGCCTTGGGATGCCCTGAGTGAACGTAAACATGTTTATACCACAGAACCTTTGGGGCAATCATGACGCAAGCTTTCACAGCTTCACGTTAACACTAATTTTTAGACTCCTTTTATTTTTCATTATTGAGCAAATAACTTTGCTCACAATCTCAAATAAGAAGGAACGGTAACATTAAACTACCTCACCAAACCGAATCGATACCACTCATTCGGCCATTTCTAACCATTTGATCTACAACCAACAGACCACTTTGTCATTAATATTAAAAACCATATTCAGTAAGGAAGCTATAAGTAATGAGCTATACACAGAGGACCTTTCCGCCATTATCAACCCAAATAGAGCAAGCCTACCATTCCCAATTATAGCAACAAACGCGCGAATTTTGTCCCTATGGCTGAAGATATGATTCCAAACCAA
>LBNU01025807.1:32356-51314 GCA_014162995.1 Artemisia annua | reverse complement strand
TTTTTTTTACAAAAAGGTAAAATATATTAAATAAAATGAAGAGTTATGTACATGAGATAGCACAAGAGAGACAAGGAAAGGACAAACCCTAACTCAAATCTCTCTTGCCTGGAACAAAATCAAAACCATAACTGGACAAAAACCATACTGATAACAAACTAAGTAGCAAATGACAATGATACTAATAACCAAACATAAGTTCATAACCCAATACAACCCCCTGACCTTCAAACTTAATATAAAGACAGCTTGATCTAGGACCACATGTGTACTCTGAATACATGGAGGATTCCAAAGGGACCAACCAATGGAGTTCCAAACATCACCATACACATATAGCCCATAGAAAGCAAAAATACTAAGCTTAAAGATAGGGGAGAGGTAGTAACTTACAGTAAAACAGTATAAATCCAAAGCATAACTCATCAAGATAAGAACCAACAGATAGCATCACCAACGCATCAGAAACAACACCAGAAAGCATGCACAAAGAAGTAGTCCAGGTCTGCATAACATCAACACCAGATCTGGAAAAGGATGAATCTTCAAAATCAACAATCATCCAAGAACCTTGTCTCGTTAAAAAACCTTGCCAAATAAAAACCCTGTGGGAAAACTTTGAACAAGGAAAAAGAGTACAAGGTAAATTAGCATTAGAGAACCAAACAATACAGTCAAATAAAGTGCAACTCCTTATAACATTCCTAAGGGACTGAGATGAGGGAGTCACCCTCATCCTTTGTACTTCAATGTTTTTGGCGTAATATATTTTACCAGGGTGAAAAAACCCTTTTACCCAAAAAAACTCCTTATAACACTAATCACCCCACACTCCAACCAAAGAACAAAGAGATCCACACACCAGCTAATGAAAAACTTAGATAGCAAACTGACCCCAATACCACAAACAGTCTCATTACTCATCAAACTCATTTGAGACCGCTTAAACCAAAACAAGATGCCAGCGCAGAAATTCGAGTCGGTTTTTGTAGTGCATAGCCATCTCAACTCCCAAACAACCAACTGATGGCCAGCGCATGAAGCTACCCGTCCTTCTGTAGTGCATAGCAAATTGCAATACATACCTTCGCCTCGTTCAAAAACAAAATTGCACCTCCACAAAACCGTGCCAGAACAGAACCAGCAAACCCAGTTCACACAAAGCCTAACTGGTCTGCAATAAAACTCAACAGAAGAAAAACCAATGCAAAAAGTGTTAAAGAAACATACCAGAACATAATCAAAGTGTGAGCCCAGCCATCGATTAGCAACCAAAAAATCTGCATACAACTCAAAGTGAGCATGTGCAGACTAGGCCACCTCAAAGGTCTACTTAATGCCATTATCATCATAGTTCTGGTTCCTATTATTCTCACCATTACTACTCATCAACGGGATCTTCCAAATAACCGCAGCCTTCACAGATTCCACTGATGGTTTAATCTTTAAACTTAGCAGCTTATGCCTAACTATATCAACAATAATCTTGAAAACAGTCTCCTCACTTCTAAATTTCTTTTGGAATAATCTGAGATTCCGCTCTTGCCAAATGTAATAAACCGCTGCCCCAAAAACTAAACGCTGAATAACACTCCAAAGAGAGTTATTAGCAGTTCTAATAGAGATACCAGAAACGATTTCAGCCCAAATACACGAGACATTATCTAGCTTACACAGAATATTAAGGTTGTCCCAAATAGTCTTAGAGAAACTGCAAGAAAAGAATAAGTGAGCATGGGTTTCATCAACAGCATTACAGCGGACAAAGGGTACTAGAAATGGAAAACCACTTGGAGATCCTGTCAGTAGTTTTAAGCCTATTCCTCATGGCCATCCAAAGTACAAATGCATGCCTTGGGATGCCCTGAGTGAACCAAACATGTTTATACCACAGAACCTTGGGCAATCAATACGCATAGCTTTCCAAGCTTCCTTAACACTAAATTTTGACTCCTTATTTTTCTTATTGATCCAAATAACTTTGTCCTCACAATCATCAAATAAAGAAGGAACGGGAACATTAACTACCTCACCAAACCAATCATACCACTCATTCGGCCATTTCCAACCATTTTGATCTAACCAATCAACCACTTTGTCATTAATATTAAAACCATTATCAGTAAGGAAGCTATAAGTAATGAGCTTACACAGAGGACCTTTCTCGTGCCATTTATCAAACCAAATAGAGCAATTCCTACCATTCCCCAATTTATAAGCAACAAACGAGCGAATTTTGTCCCTATGGCCTAAGATATGATTCCAACCAGAAGCACCATGTTCAGATTTAACATTAAACCAAATATTCCTATCTTTGACCCTGTAAGCATGGACCCATTTTACCCACAGCAAATCCTTCTTACTAATAATGTTCCAAAGATACTTAATTAATAATGCTTCATTCATGAGTCTGAGGGGTTTTAAACCTAAACCACCCTTGATTTTGGGTTTGCAAATGTCTTTCCAAGACACGCTAGCAATCCCACACCCATCGCCCCCACCAGACCACAAGAATTTCTTACACAGTTTATCAATAGAAACACAAACATGAGCAAAACCCTAAAAATCCTCGCCTTTTGGCGATTTTCTAACCCCTATCATTCTTAATCGTTTTTCACTAAAATCCATCCAATTCCTTTGTTTTTTGCAACGATTTGTAAAGTTTAATTGAATTCCCTTGTGTTATTCATTATCCTAATCATTATTGTTGCTTAAATCACATTGATTGCTGGTTTTGGTGATTTCTTTTATAGGGGTTAGTTAANAGCATTAGGGACAACGGCTATCATCATGTAAAGGGCAATTGCTCTCATCAAGTGTGCAAGCGTTTAGCGAAAATGGCTCCCATAGAGTAAGGTACAATTTCTCTCAACAAGTGAGCCTTTAGGGACATTGGCTCTTATCATGTACGGGATAAATTTCCCTCATAAAGTTATCCTTTAAGGACAACGGATCTCATCAGGTAAGTGACAATTGCTCTTATCAAGTATGCAAGCATTAGGGACAACGGCTATAATCATGTAAAGGGCAAATGCTGTCATCAAGTGAGCAAGCATTTAGGGACAACGACTCCAATAAAGTAAGGTACAATTGCTTTCAACAAGTGAGCCTTTAGGGACAACGGCTCTTATCATTTAAGGGACAAATTTCCCTCATAAATTTAGCCTTTTGGGACAACGGATCTAATCATGTAAGTGACAATTGCTCTTATCAGGTGTGCTAGCATTAGGGACAACGGCTATCATCATGTAAAGGGCAATTACTCTCAACAAGTGAGCAAGCGTTTAGGGACAATGGCTCCCATAAAGTAAGGTACAATTGCTCTCAACATTTGAGCCTTTAGGGACAACGGCTCTTATCATGCAAGGGACAAATTGCCCTCATAAAGTTAGCCTTTAGAGACAACGGAACTCATCATCTAAGTGACAATTGCTCTTATCAAGTGTGCAAGCATTAAGGACAGTGAGCAAGCGTTTAGGGACAACGGCTCCCACAAGGTAAGGTACAATAGCTCTCATCAAGTGAGCCCTTAGTGACAACGGCTCTTATCATGGAAGGAACAAATTGCCCTCATAAAGTTAGCCTTTAGGGACAACAGATCTCATCATGTAAGTGACAATTCCTCTTATCAAGTGTGTAAGCATTAGGGACAACGGCTATCATCATTTAAAGGGAAATTGCTCTCATCAAGTGAGCAAGTGTTTAGGGACAACGGCTCCCATATACTAAAGTACAATTGCTCTCAACAAGTATGCCTTTAGGGAGAACGGCTCTTATCATGTAAGGGACAAATTGCCCTTATAAAATTAGCCTTTAGGGACAACGGATCTCATCATGTAAGTGACAATTGCTCTTATCAAGTGTGCAAGCATTAGGGACAACGGCTATCATCATGTAAAGTGCAATTGCTCTCATCAAGTGAGCAAGCGTTTAGGGACAACGGCTCCCATAAAGTAAAGTACAATTGCTCTTAACACGTGTGCCTTTAAGGACAACGGCTCTTATCATGTAAGGGACAAATTGCCCTAAAAAAGTTAGCCTTTAGAGACAACGGATCTCATCATCTATGTGACAATTGCTCTTATCAAGTGTGCAAGCATTAGGGACAACGGCTATCATCATGTAAAGGGCAATTGCTCTCATCAAGTGAGCAAGCGTTTAGGGACAACGGCTCCCATAAAGTAAGGTACAATTGCTCTCAACAAGTGAGCCTTTAGGGACAACGGCTCTTATCATGTAAGGGACAAATTGCCCTCATAAAGTTAGCCTTTAGGGACAACGGATCTCATCATGTAAGTGACAATTGCTCTTATCAAGTGTGCAAGCATTAGGGACAACGGCTATCATCATGTAAAGGGCAATTGCTCTCATCAAGTGAGCAAGCGTTTAGGGACAACGGCTCCCATAAAGTAAGGTACAATTGCTCTCAACAAGTGAGCCTTTAGGGACAACGGCTCTTATCATGTAAGGGACAAATTGCCCTCATAAAGTTAGCCTTTAGGGACAACGGATCTCATCATGTAAGTGACAATTGCTCTTATCAAGTGTGCAAGCATTAGGGACAACGGCTATCATCATGTAAAGGGCAATTGCTCTCATCAAGTGAGCAAGCGTTTAGGGACAACGGCTCCCATAAAGTAAGGTACAATTGCTCTCAACAAGTGAGCCTTTAGGGACAACGGCTCTTATCATGTAAGGGACAAATTGCCCTCATAAAGTTAGCCTTTAGGGACAACGGATCTCATCATGTAAGTGACAATTGCTCTTATCAAGTGTGCAAGCATTAGGGACAACGGCTATCATCATGTAAAGGGCAATTGCTCTCATCAAGTGAGCAAGCGTTTAGGGACAACGGCTCCCATAAAGTAAGGTACAATTGCTCTCAACAAGTGAGCCTTTAGGGACAACGGCTCTTATCATGTAAGGGACAAATTGCCCTCATAAAGTTAGCCTTTAGGGACAACGGATCTCATCATGTAAGTGACAATTGCTCTTATCAAGTGTGCAAGCATTAGGGACAACGGCTATCATCATGTAAAGGGCAATTGCTCTCATCAAGTGAGCAAGCGTTTAGGGACAACGGCTCCCATAAAGTAAGGTACAATTGCTCTCAACAAGTGAGCCTTTAGGGACAACGGCTCTTATCATGTAAGGGACAAATTGCCCTCATAAAGTTAGCCTTTAGGGACAACGGATCTCATCATGTAAGTGACAATTGCTCTTATCAAGTGTGCAAGCATTAGGGACAACGGCTATCATCATGTAAAGGGCAATTGCTCTCATCAAGTGAGCAAGCGTTTAGGGACAACGGCTCCCATAAAGTAAGGTACAATTGCTCTCAACAAGTGAGCCTTTAGGGACAACGGCTCTTATCATGTAAGGGACAAATTGCCCTCATAAAGTTAGCCTTTAGGGACAACGGATCTCATCATGTAAGTGACAATTGCTCTTATCAAGTGTGCAAGCATTAGGGACAACGGCTATCATCATGTAAAGGGCAATTGCTCTCATCAAGTGAGCAAGCGTTTAGGGACAACGGCTCCCATAAAGTAAGGTACAATTGCTCTCAACAAGTGAGCCTTTAGGGACAACGGCTCTTATCATGTAAGGGACAAATTGCCCTCATAAAGTTAGCCTTTAGGGACAACGGATCTCATCATGTAAGTGACAATTGCTCTTATCAAGTGTGCAAGCATTAGGGACAACGGCTATCATCATGTAAAGGGCAATTGCTCTCATCAAGTGAGCAAGCGTTTAGGGACAACGGCTCCCATAAAGTAAGGTACAATTGCTCTCAACAAGTGAGCCTTTAGGGACAACGGCTCTTATCATGTAAGGGACAAATTGCCCTCATAAAGTTAGCCTTTAGGGACAACGGATCTCATCATGTAAGTGACAATTGCTCTTATCAAGTGTGCAAGCATTAGGGACAACGGCTATCATCATGTAAAGGGCAATTGCTCTCATCAAGTGAGCAAGCGTTTAGGGACAACGGCTCCCATAAAGTAAGGTACAATTGCTCTCAACAAGTGAGCCTTTAGGGACAACGGCTCTTATCATGTAAGGGACAAATTGCCCTCATAAAGTTAGCCTTTAGGGACAACGGATCTCATCATGTAAGTGACAATTGCTCTTATCAAGTGTGCAAGCATTAGGGACAACGGCTATCATCATGTAAAGGGCAATTGCTCTCATCAAGTGAGCAAGCGTTTAGGGACAACGGCTCCCATAAAGTAAGGTACAATTGCTCTCAACAAGTGAGCCTTTAGGGACAACGGCTCTTATCATGTAAGGGACAAATTGCCCTCATAAAGTTAGCCTTTAGGGACAACGGATCTCATCATGTAAGTGACAATTGCTCTTATCAAGTGTGCAAGCATTAGGGACAACGGCTATCATCATGTAAAGGGCAATTGCTCTCATCAAGTGAGCAAGCGTTTAGGGACAACGGCTCCCATAAAGTAAGGTACAATTGCTCTCAACAAGTGAGCCTTTAGGGACAACGGCTCTTATCATGTAAGGGACAAATTGCCCTCATAAAGTTAGCCTTTAGGGACAACGGATCTCATCATGTAAGTGACAATTGCTCTTATCAAGTGTGCAAGCATTAGGGACAACGGCTATCATCATGTAAAGGGCAATTGCTCTCATCAAGTGAGCAAGCGTTTAGGGACAACGGCTCCCATAAAGTAAGGTACAATTGCTCTCAACAAGTGAGCCTTTAGGGACAACGGCTCTTATCATGTAAGGGACAAATTGCCCTCATAAAGTTAGCCTTTAGGGACAACGGATCTCATCATGTAAGTGACAATTGCTCTTATCAAGTGTGCAAGCATTAGGGACAACGGCTATCATCATGTAAAGGGCAATTGCTCTCATCAAGTGAGCAAGCGTTTAGGGACAACGGCTCCCATAAAGTAAGGTACAATTGCTCTCAACAAGTGAGCCTTTAGGGACAACGGCTCTTATCATGTAAGGGACAAATTGCCCTCATAAAGTTAGCCTTTAGGGACAACGGATCTCATCATGTAAGTGACAATTGCTCTTATCAAGTGTGCAAGCATTAGGGACAACGGCTATCATCATGTAAAGGGCAATTGCTCTCATCAAGTGAGCAAGCGTTTAGGGACAACGGCTCCCATAAAGTAAGGTACAATTGCTCTCAACAAGTGAGCCTTTAGGGACAACGGCTCTTATCATGTAAGGGACAAATTGCCCTCATAAAGTTAGCCTTTAGGGACAACGGATCTCATCATGTAAGTGACAATTGCTCTTATCAAGTGTACAAGCATTAGGGACAACGGCTATCATCATGTAAAGGGCAATTGCTACCGTCAAGTGAGCAAGCGTTTAGGGATAATGGCTCCCGTAAAGAAAGGTACAATTGCTCTCAACATGTGAGCCTTTAAGGACAACGGCTCTTATCATGTAAGGGACAAATTGCCCTCATAAAGTTAGCCTTTAGAGACAACGGATCTCATCATCTAAGTGACAATTGCTCTTATCAAGTGTGCAAGCATTAGGAACAACGACTATCATCATGTAAAGGGCAATTGCTCTCATCAAGTGAGCAAGCGTTTAGGTACAACGGCTCCCATATAGTAAAGTACAATTGCTCTCAACACGTGTGCCTTTAAGGACAACGGCTCTTATCATTTAAGGGACAAATTGCCCTCATAAAGTTAGCCTTTAGAGACAACGGATCTTATCATCTAAGTGACAATTGCTCTTAACAAGTGTGCAAGCATTAGGGACAACGGCTATCATCATGTAAAGGGCAATTGCACTCATCAAGTGAGCAAGTGTTTAGGGAAAACGGCTCCCACAAAGTAAGGTACAATTGCTCTCTACAAGTGAGCCCTTAGGGACAACGGCTCTTATCATGGAAGGGACAAATTGCCCTCATAAAGTTAGCCTTTAGGGACAATGGATCTCATCATGTAAGTGACAATTGCTCTTATCAAGTGTGCAAGCATTAGGGACAACGGCTATCATCATGTAAAGGGCAATTGCTTCCATCAAGTGAGCAAGCGTTTAGGGACAATGGCTCCCGTTAAGTAAGGTACAATTGCTCTCAACATGTGAGCCTTTAGGGACAACGGCTCTTATCATGTAAGGGACAAATTGCCCTCATAAAGTTAACCTTTAGGGACAACGGAACTCATCATGTAAGTGAGAATTGCTCTTATCAAGTGTGCAAGCATTAGGGACAACGGCTATCATCATGTAAATGGCAATTTCTCTCATGAAGTGTGTAAGCGTTTAGCGAAAACGGCTCCCATAAAGTAAGGTACAATTGCTCTCAACAAGTGAGCCTTTAGGGACAATGGCTCTTATCATGTACGGGATAAATTGCCCTCATAAAGTTATCCTTAAGAGCATAAAAACCCTAACTTTTCTCTGGTGAATATGGCGATTTCTCTCCTTCCCTCACTTATGATCATTTCCCTCTTCTTCCCTTGAATTCTATACCTTATAAAACTTCTACTACTGTGGAATAATCCGAGTATTATCTCCCTTTAGTCGGTTTATTATTTGGTTGCTGGTTTAAGGAGTTTAGGGTTTCGATTTTGTTGTTTTTAGGGAATCGCTGCTTAGGGAATCGTTTTTTAGATAATCGTTTGTTAGGAATTGAGCTTAATCGTTTATCAATTATTACCTTATCTGATTCTTTTTGGGTAAAAGGGTTATTTCACCTCGGTAAATTGCATTACACCAAAAAACATTGAAGTACAACGGATGAGAGTGGCGTGCCTCATCTCAGTCCCTTAGGACACTTACAGACTCTTATATAAGAATGNGGTAAATGCATTAACACCAAAAAACATTGAAGTACAACAGATGGAGAGTGGCCGTGCCCATCGCAGTCCCCAAGGACACTAACAGAACTCTTATCATAAGAATGAAAAACCATCTTTATTAACTTAACAAGACTCTTATATAAGAATGACAAAACATTCTTATAACCTACCACACAAACCAAAAGAAACTGAAGTACAACGGATATGGGTGAAATCCCATATCTAAGCCGGTTACATAGGTGAAATTGCATACATAACAAGACACTACCACTTCTTAAAAAGAAGAAAGAAACACTACCAAGGAGACAATACCTTGAATCTTCAAGTCGTCAAAGTAGTTCAAACTTCCAGCTTCAACCAATTGCATCTTTATTAGTATCATGCAGAATGCATAATCTAATAACCTAATAAGAGTGACTTCCGTAGCAAATCGAACTTGAAGCATAAACATGGTCTAAGCGACCCAACCTTCCAGCATATACGAATTAGACCCAATACTCCAAACAAATACAAATGAAACACATGAGGACACGTACCAAGGATCAAGTCATATGCAATACTTCCACTTATCGTACCACCTTGAGCCAATCATCAAAACAATCCGAGTGAAACACATGAATACGACCAAGGATCAAGTATACCAACCACAACATTCACCATGAAGTAACAATCATAAAACCAACCCAATAAACGAATCAGCACCAGACCTTGTGAAACTATGATAACCAACGTGTTTGTAGTCATAGTAAATAGCAACCAGCACTTGACTACATGACACATATGCAACAGTAATCAAACCAAATCAGCCTTGCCCATAACCCAATCAGCTCCATACCAGCATACAATACACCTTAAACAAACACCATGAACACCATGATGAAACTGATAAAAAACAATGCTTGGATGTTCGGGGATTCTTCATGGAAGTTAAAGTGGACCACAAGCGTGATATGGAAGACTCAAGTTATTCTTTTGAGTAGTATTGTAATTTTTATGTCCTTTGTCATTATTGGTAGGTTCACTTTATTGTAAGTTATAAGAATGTTTTATCATTCTTATATTCGAGTCTGTAAGTGTCCTTAGGGACTGAGGCGAGGGAAGTCACCCTCGTCCTTTGTACTTCAACGTTTTTTGGATAATATATTTTACCAGGGTGAAACATCCTCTTTACCCAAAAAAAAGATTGAGTGTAAATTGCATGAGCATCAGGTCTTGTATTGTACCCAATACTTTATATAATCCAAGTATCCCAATAGGCCATAAACGTAATCATCTCTCCATCAAAACCCACGTACACATGATGATACATTAAATAACCAGATGTACATCATCAAACAACCACCCCAATACAGGTTATTCATCATAGTAACAACCAGATTCATCATCAAAATCATAAAGAAATTCGAATCCCTAAAAAGAGTTTCATAAGCATGAACGCCTAGTACCATCACAACCTAATGGATCAACCAGAAACAAAGCATGCAACACATGTCAATCCAAAGCCACCACCAGATCGAATCTTCGCAGATAGAAAACATGAAGAGCCATACGATCACCAAAACAAGATGAAACCCTAAAAAACCAATTACAAAATAAAAGCAATTGTTAAGGGTTAAAAACCCTCAAACGATCACCAAATAACGATAAAGATGTAGTAATCAATTAGGGTTAAAAAATAGAACTAATCCCTAATTAATGAGTCGATTAAAAACCGACTATAGAACAAAACGATTAGGGTTTAGAATAGCGGCCAAGGGATCCAGAATCAAGGCTGATCATTCCAAGAAAAGGAAAAAAACGATTTAAAGATTGTAATCGTTTTTAGGGTTAATTGGTACAATAAAAACGATCAAATAATGGGGATGATTAGAAACCCTAATATAGTACGATTTATCCCTAAACCGACCTAAAACAAGATCGATTAAGGGAAAAAATGATTATCAAATATGAATGTTAGGGTTTCGCAAAAACCAGCCTCCTCTTTGATACAACTCACCCCTAAAACCGATTGCATACTAACTAAATGATTAAGAAAATCATTCAGAAGTAGAGAGGCGATTTTAGATGGTGGTTTTTGGCCGGATCAGGATGAAGAGGAGGTGGCAGAAAAATCGCCCATAGAGAGAGAGTTTAGGGTTTTTTTGCAATTGCAAAGTATATAACTTATCTGATTCAATCATGAGTTTCGGTTAGGTTTAATTGTGGGTATTTAAACCCATTGTTGGGTTTCGTTTCATTATTGGTTGTCAAGGTCTATTATTGGTAGTAGTTTTTTAGGGTTTTTTCTTGTTCGTTAATTTAGGGTTCTTGGTTTCGTTTCTGCTTTTTGTTACTACATAATTGAATTGTTGCTGGTGTTATTATTATGGAGTCGACTATGCCTAAATCATCTAATATCCCTAAATCGACTATGCCTAAGTTGGTTCTGAAGAAGTCGGTTTCTATTGGTTTAAATACTTCGACTAAATCCCATGTCGAGGTATCTTCTGCTGGGCAACAAGAAGAGGCTGAGGAGGTTTCATTGTTGAGTAGTTTAGCAGCTAAGATTAGGAACGTGGATGGTAAGATCTTGGGGAAAGATGGTAAGGTGTTAAAACCTTATCGAGGTGTTAAGTTTGCTGATCAAGTTGATGTGGTGCCAAAGAATCAGAATAAGGAGGATTTCATTGATTATGGAACGTTGGTTGGGAATGAAAAGGTTGCTGGTGGGTCGACCATGGCTGCCATGGGTGCTGCAACTCAAGTTCCTAGTGTTTCACAAGTCTCGAATGCAACTAAAGTGACTAGTGAGACGGCTCCAAACCAACTTGTGAATGCTACTGTTGAGAGTGCCAATATTAGTGCTAATGGTAAGTCTTCTAGTAATGTTGGTTCTCAACCAGCTCCTAAACTCTCATATGCGTCTATGTTTAAAACAAAGAATACTTTCAAATCTGTTAACATATGTGAATTACGTAATGAGGAGCGCGTGGAAGGAGCTCATGTCACAATTCCTTTAAAGGAGATTGATGATGTTTCAGCAAGGTTTGCTAGCACTCTTTACGGGTATTTTATTGGGAAACGGCTTGCATTCCCTATTGTGAAGAATTATGTGAAGAATACATGGGCTAAGTTTGGGTTAGAACGTGTTATGTTAAATAATGGGTTCTTTTTATTTCAATTCTCCACAAAGGATGGTATGGATCAAGTGTTAGAGACTGGTCCGTGGTTGATTCGTTCTATTCCTATCTTTTTGAACATTTGGACGCCTGCTATAATTGTCACTTACATGATGAGATCCGTTGCACTAGGGGCGATTTCCGAAACCCTAACATCCCTAATGTTTTCAATTCGTTTTCCCTTAATCCATCTATTGATCATGTTATCCATTACTGATTTGATTTCTTATCAGATTAGTCTATGGTATTACTGATTCTTGGCTGGTTTTTGATGGATTCGTTTGTTTTTTTAGGGTTTTGGAATCGTCCCTGGTGGTTTTCTTGCCACTTGTTCTTGTTCTTTATAATTCTGATCATAACCCTTTCAATCGTCGCCTCTCTACCTTTATTGGTATGCAATCGACTTTGTAAGGGTGTGTGATTAGTGTTTAGATGGCGGTTGTTGTTTTTATGCGCTCATGGTTATATAACGAGTTAGGGTTTTCTAATTCGTTTTGCAATATAAACCCTAAACGATTATTTTTTGTAATCGTTTTTAGGGTACTTCTGTTTGGGTTTGGGCTAGATCATATGGATTTACATGGTATTATCTTTACTGTATGATGAAGTATTGGGGTTTGGATTGACATATTTTTGGTCGATCCATTCTATGGGGTCTTCATGGACAATCGATACCCTATTTTTAGGGTTCGATTTTATTTGCTTATTGAATGTAACCCTTGTGGTTTCTGATCTCTGCAAGTCAGTTTTGGATCGTGGTACATGAAGTGGGCATCTTGATGTGGAGGATTCATCCTTGTTATGTGGGTTTGGGAGAGTGGAAGTCAAGGTTATCTTGTTACGAGGTTGTGCTATGTTGCTGGAAGTCAAGTTTAGGGATCTTTGTTCTAAAACCCTAGTCATCGTTCAAATTCATTGGCTTTGTTTATTATTGTATCTANTGTTATAAGTGTGGTTTGTCACACTTATATGAGTGTCTGTAAGTGTCCTAAGGGACTGAGGCGAGGGAATTCACTCTCGCCCTTTGTACTTTAACGTTTTTGGTTAATAATATTTTACCAAGGTGCATGATTACTCCCCTTTACCCAAAAAATACTACACTTGCTAAGGATGAGGTAACTTCAACCCCCGTATGGTTGAAGTTACATAATGTGCCAATCGTTGCTTATACGGAGATTGGATTGAGTCTGATTACGACTCAACTTGGTAAACCTATCATTTTGGATTCATACACTAGTTCTATGTGTGTTAAGTCTTGGGGTCGGAATTCATGTGCACGGGCTCTTGTTGAAGTGTCTTCTCTAAATGAGTTAATGGATCATGTGGTTGTGGCTATTCCGTTTCCTAATGGTTCAGGTCACTCGTTGGTTCGAATTGATATTGAAGATGAATGGCAGCCCCCTCGGTGTGGTTTGTGCAAAATATTTGATCATAATGATGGTGCATGCCCCAAGAAGGTTAAGCAATCTAGTGTGAAGTCTAATGTGGATGAGGAGGGATTTGTTGAAGCTACTAAGCGTAAGGGTAAGGGCAAGGCGCAAACTCATGAGAAGGTTATTGATGGAGTTCGGTTTGCGAAACCAAAGGTCACATTTAACTATCGTTGGCAGCCAGTTTTGAAAACTAAAGGGGGGGTCTGATGGAGCATCTTCTTCCAAGGGTAATGGTACTAACAAGGAACCTACTATTCCTAAGGAGGTTGGGGAGAATGGTGCTTCATCTTCTAAGGCTCGTGGTACGAATAAGGAAGCTAGTGTTCCTAATGTGAAGGCTGGTCAAAATGCATTGGATAATCAGGCTAAGAGTGACTGTCATGCTCCTAAGAAGTACATTCATGATGATTTAAGTGATATAGTCACTAAGAATTCTTTTGGAGCACTTAATGATGATGTAATCAGTTCTGAATTTGGGTTTGAGGAGGACTCGTCTCAAATGGATAAAGGGGTTCATGAAGTGGATAGTGATAGTGATAATGTGGTCAATGAGTATATTGAGTTTGGCAAACCAAGCACGAACACTAGTAATCGTAAGGAAGCAAGCACTTCCTCTGTTGATGTTCCTCATGTATAGTATCGCTTCATGGAATATAAGGGGAATGAACTTATCCCCTAAACAAAACGAGGTTCGTCAGGTTATTGGTGAAAATCAACTTTCTATTTGTGCTATTTTGGAATCGCATGTCTCTAATTCTCGTCTTCAGGAGTTATGCATGAGGGTGTTTAAAGGTTGCGATTGGACGTCTAATGGTAATTTTTGTAGTAGTGGTTCTCGTATCATTTTGGGATGGAACATGGATGCGGTAGATTTGAATGTGGTTGCTATGACGGATCAGGTGGTCCATACTTTCATTCGATTTAAGGCTGATAAAAAGGAGTTGTTTTGTTATTTTGTTTATGCTCACAATAAGTATACTAATAGGAGACCCCTTTGGGATAATCTTGGTTTACATAATCAGCTGGTTCGTAACCGGCCTTGGTGTGTTCTTGGGGATTTCAATTCAGCTCTTAATTTAGTAGATAAGGTTGAGGGTTCTTCGGTTATTGATATTGCGATGCGGGAGTTTAAGGAGTGTGTTGATGCTAATGAGTTGGTTGATATTAACCGCTCGGGGCTGCAATTTACTTGGACTCAAAAGCCGAGAGGATTGGATGGTACTTTGAGGAAGATTGATTGTGTTATGGCTAATCTTGGGTTTCTGGATTCGTTTGCTGGTGCTCATGCTATTTTCCAACCGTACCGTGTTTCTGATCACTCCCCGGCTATTCTTCATATTCCTACGATGTGTAAGTTTAAACCTAGTCCATTTAAATTCTCTGAATTCAAGGTTTAAACAGCAAGTTCAAGAGTGTTGGGGTACATCGGTGAGTGGTTTTCATATGTTTAAAGTGGTTAGTAAATTGAAGGCGCTTAAAAAGCCTTTTCGGAGAATGCTTTTTCGAGAAGGGAATATTCATGAGCAAGTTACTAAACTTCGGCATGAATTGGATGAGGTTCAACATGCCCTTGATTTTGATCCGTTTAATGCTGATTTACGTGAGGAGGAAGCGTGCTATCTTAATGCTTTCAATGAAGCAATTTTGAAGGAAGAATGTTTTCTCAAGCAAAAGGCTGAGGTTGAATGGCTTCGGGTTGGTGACTCAAATTCTGCATATTTTCATAAGGTCGTAAAGAGTAGGAAAGCTAGGAGTCGGATTGATTCTATTTGTGATGGTATTGGCGTGCAATTGGTGGAGGATCAGGTTCCTAATGCTTTTGTTTCTTACTTTACTTCTTTCCTTGGTCAAGAGGGGCCTATTATGCCATTGGATGATTCTGATCTTTTCACATCGACTCTTGATCCTAATGTGGCTTTATATATGGTTCGTGATGTTACGTCTCGGGAGGTCAAAGATGCTTTTCTATGGGTGATGATAAGGCACCGGGTCCTGATGGTTATTCGGCTGCGTTTTTTAAGGGTGCTTGGGATATTATTTGGATGATATTACTAAGGCGGTTCAGGAATTTTTTGTTAATGGTAAGTTGTTGAAAGAGATTAATCATACTACCGTAGCCCTTTTGCCTAAGATCAATTCTCCCACAAGGATAACTGATTTTAGGCCTATTTTCGTGTTGCAATGTGCTTTTCAAGTGTATTAGTAAGATTATTGCCAACCGGATTAAGGAGAGCCTTAGTACTTTGGTTAGTCCGAATCAGTCAGCATTTGTTCCTGGTAGACGGATTGCTGATAACATTCTTCTTACTCAGGAGCTTATGCATAATTATCACCTCAATCGTGGTCCGTCTAGGTGTGCTTTTAAGGTGGATATTCAGAAGGCTTACGACACGGTGAATTGGCAATCTTTGAGGTGTATTCTGGTTCGTTTTGGTTTTCATTCGCGTATGGTTCACTGGATTACGGAATGTGTTTCTACTACCTCGTTCTCTATTAGTGTGAATGGCATTTTGCATGGTTATTTTAAGGATAAGCGTGGTTTAAGGCAAGGTGATCCGTTGTCGCCTTATCTGTTTACGCTTGTCATGGAGGTGCTTACTCTTATTTTGAGGCGTCGTATTCGGGATTCTGAGATGTTCACTTTCCATCACAAATGCTCTCAACTAAACATTATTAATCTTTGTTTTGCTGATGATTTGTTCTTGTTTGCCCATGGCGATGCTCATTCAGGTGGTGTTATTATGGCTTCTTTAGAGGAGTTTAAGGATGTTTCGGGCCTCTCTCCTAGTTTACCCAAGAGTACTGCTTATTTCTGTAATGTTCTTAATAATGTTAAGCTTGCTATTTTACAGATTCTTCCATTTGTTGAGGGGACTTTGCATGTGAAGTATCTTCGGGTGCCGTTGGTTACTACTAGATTGATTTTTCGAGATTGTAAGGAATTGGTGGAGAAGCTGTCTAATCGCATCAATGATTGGAGGAATAAATTCCTCTCTTTTGCTGGTCGGCTTCAACTTATTCAGTCAGTTCTGTCTTCTATGCACATATATTGGGCCTCGGTTTTTGTTCTCCCTGCTCGTATTGTGTCTGATCTAGAGCAGCTTATGCGGGGTTTCCTTTGGAGTTTTGGTAATGGTCGGAAAGGTAATTCTAAAGTTGCTTAGGAGTTTGTGTGCTTACCTAAACAGGAGGGTGGGCTTGGGATTCGTAGGCTTGAATCATTTAATACGGCTCTCATTGCTGCTCATATTTGGCGTTTGTTCAATTCTATGGATTCTTTGTGGGTGAAATGTTTTTTTGGATAATATATTTTACCGGGGTGAAATAACCCTTTTACCCAAAAAAAATAATTCACCCTGGTAAAATATATTATCCAAAAAAACGTTGAAGTACTAAAAACACCTACTACTATGGGTGATTTTGGTACCTAGGGCTTATACGTATTTCCTGTTCATCTTTACTACCTTAAATCCATTTTATTTTAATTCAATCTTATAATAATTCATCCTTATACTGTAGATCCGTGTCCTGTTCTTCATTATTTCTCCGCACAAATTTTATCTGCCCATTTCATTTCATTTTTCCGTTATAACAATCCATTTCACAGTATAACGTTCATCTCCTTTTCACCTTATTTTCTTAGATCTGTTATGGTGTTATTTCATTGATACTATGGCAGATGTAAACCCAGATCCAAAACCTAATCCGTCTTCTCGTAAGATGGATTCATCACTTAAATCTAGGAAAACAACGAGAAGCATGAATCCACCATCGAAATCTGCTTTAAGGCATGCGAATGTGGTTGCTGACACTCCTAAGAGTCTTTACTCTAAGGTGCGTACGAGATCTGTTTCTAAGGGTGATGGTGGCGCTGGGGATATGGAGGATGTGGAATATGAGGATGGGGCTTCTGATTCTCTGGTGGGTAGTGAAGATTTGGGAGGCTCATGTTCGGGTATGGAGGAAGAATTGTGTAATACCTAAAATTTTCGTCTTGAGAAAATTACCAAAATACCCTTGGATTTTAAAAATTTAATAAAACTATATAATTAAATTAATAACTATATAACTTAAATAAAAATTATGTAAAATCACCAAATAAATTCTAAATTTTTACCAAAGCCCAATTATGATCCAAAATAATTATTTTAGTCCAAATAAAATATAAAAAGCCCAAAGATTCATAATAAGGCCATTCTTTAGGTTTAATAACGTTTAAAAAAAGATAGAAAGATGTTGTACAAAAATACAAAATAAATATAGATAATTTTTAACAATTATGGAAAGCAAGAAATCAGGGAAATTGACACCACCACAACCACGGCCCAAAATCAATGATGTGAAAGCTATTTTTAATTGTTCCTCAAAAATTATACGGCCAAAAACAAAAGAAAACAAAACCCTAAAACCTCTCTACAATTTATACGATTCACAAAACCAGACCTGGAGGTGTTCTAAATAATTCCGTGGCATTCCCTAGTCCTAAACATCATCACAAAAATATTGTTTTGATTTTTGGAGGCTCGTGTAATCGTTTGTCGAATTAATTTCAAAAACAAAGGTATAATTCGAATTCTTTCATTCGACCTATATAAAATTCGTCCATTAATTTTATCTTGTTCCTCACATCATACATGGTCTGCAAAAATTGATTACAAGGTCGTGGGACTCGTCGTGTGCTCGTGGGGATTTATTTTGTTCATTTGTGGCTCGCTAAGGGTGATAAATTCGTACACTTTTGTTGCACTTGTTCTAAAATATTCCTGGTATTTTTCCTATGTTATTTACATTATATAAGACCCAAATAAAATTATAAAATCGAACCATGCATGTTCTATAATTTATTTGTGAATTAAAACACTAATTATGCATGAAAACCCTAAATATTGCGAATTGAATTTTCTGGACTTGTACAATAATTTTTATGGACTCTATATATTGTATTTGATCTTAGAAAAAATACTATAAATAATTGTGGAAGCCTAAATCTTGATTTGTGGAAATTGTTTTAATTCGCTAATAATTAAATAAATAAAACTAATAAGAATTCGAATTATGTATGGATGAATTTTGTATTGTAATCTTGTATTTTTCTGGTATTCTATGATATTTTTAAAACCTAGAAAAATTGTTGTTTGGATTATTTGATGGCCAAAATACATTTTATGAATTATGTTTATTAATCGGATTTTTTAAAATAAAAAGAAATAAATAGAAATATAAATCGAATGGAACTATGTTTAGGGTTTGGAACATGTTATGATGCATTTAATGATTGTTTAAGGTTGTTGGTAATTGTGGTGTAATGATTGGAATTAATTTTTAGGGTTTTGGTATTGTTTTATAAATAACAATTTGGAATAAAATAGTATAGGGGTTGTTTTGTAATTTTATAAAACTTGTGGACTGATTTGAAACTCATATAAATCTGTTAGAAATGTGGTAAAAATAGTTCGTGGATTGTTTGGGTGTTTTTCATAATTATAAGGACTTAATATGTAATTATTAATTAATTATTATGTGAAATTGGAATAATTAGAAAAGGAGGGACTAAAACTGTAAATTC
>LBNU01025807.1:0-20115 GCA_014162995.1 Artemisia annua | reverse complement strand
TTGTATTGATTGATTGGGCCTTGGGTAAATCACTGAATCCACTTTTCATATACTTAATATCTAAACTTCTATATCCTTTGAAACCATTGATACCACATGTAAATTATTTCATATTCCTTTGATCATTCTTATTCCATTGTATTGTTTGTTTATTCTTGATATCTGTTCACTGAGCTTTTTATGCTCAGCCGCTTTCTTTTTCCATGCGGCAGGTACTTAAGCTAGGAGCGGGGTTAGCTTTGGGATGAGAGAGTGTGGACCTACCCTAGTGTTCCTAGTTTATTGAACATTATTTATTTATCGCATTTTTGGATTTTTGGACATTTGTAATCGTACTTTGCTTGGTTGTTTCTTTTTGGGACATGGATGTCGTTTAGTCCCTTTTGATACTTTAAGACTTCCGCTGTTTGTTTGGAATTGATTGTATCTGATATGAAACCATATTGTAATGTTTCTACCCTTGTCGGGATGGGGCGTTACAAATTGAGTGTTGGTGATGGTTGTGAGGCTGCTGGTAAGATTTCTTCTACTTTTGTTAGTGATAATGTGGTTTGTGATGATAGGAGTAATGATATTATTGATGAAATTGCTAAGAGCTTGATTAGTGAGTCTAGGTCTGTTAATGTTGAACCTGCTAGTGTTTTGGGTAAGGGTAATGTGTCTAGTGGTAGTGAAAGTGTACATGGTGTGCCTGCATCAGGGGTAGATAACACCACTTTGAACCCAAAATCTGGTTCTTCTAAGCCTAAGAGTACTCCTAAGGTTACTTTTGGGGATGTTAGGGTTCCGGGTTTGTTCAAGGTTAATGGGGATGCTAGTGAACTGGGTAAAGGTGATGGCGAGGTGAGTAATTTTGCTGTTGGTGAGTCGAGTGGGGTTAAGGATGCTGATATGAGTGATAGTGCTTATGAGAAAAGTAATAGGTCCTTTCGTGGTGCTGTTTCGAATAGTTGGTGGTAATGGTAATAACAAACTGCATTATGTTCCTCCGTCTTTTATTGGTGAGAACAGGAAAGTAGCTAAGATGGATCCAGTGTTAGAAGCGGGTTGCAAGAGATGGGGTAACACAGTTGTGGGTTTTTTTTGTCGGATTTCGTATGAATTATGCTGATTTGGTTTACCATTTGAAGCGAATGTGGAGGGTATATCAGTTAGACAATGTTATCATGAATCAAAATTGTATGTGTTTCTTTGATTTTAAGTCAAAAGAAGGTATGGAATTGGTCATTGATAATGGATGTGGTTAGTGAATAATATTTTTTTGGGTAAAAGGGTTAATTCACCCCGGTAAAATATATTATCCAAAAAAACATTGAAGTACTAAAAACACCTACTACTATGGGCGATTTTGGTACCTAGGGCTTATACGTATTTCCTGTTCATCTATTTTAATTCAATCTTATAATATTTCATCCTTATACTGTAGATCCGTGTCCTGTTAATCACTAATTCTCCAATAAAATTTTATCCTCCCATTTCATTTCATTTTTCCGTTATAACAATCGTTCTACTATACTATGTTTTCCCCCTTTTTTTCACCTTAATTTCTTAGATCTGTTATGGTGTTATTCCATTGATACTATGGGGGATGTTAACCCAGATCCAAAACCTAATCCGTCTTCTCGTAAGATGGATTCATCACTTAAACCTAGGAAAACAACGAGAACCATGAATCCACCATCGAAATCTGCTTTGAGGCATGCGAATGTGGTTGCTGACACTCCTAAGAGTCTTTACTCTAAGGTGCGTACGAGATCTGCTTCTAAGGGTGATGGCGGCGCTGGGGATATGGAGGATGTGGAATATGAGGATGGGGCTTCTGATTCTGTGGTGGGTAGTGAAGATTTGGGAGGCTCATGTTCGGGTATGGAGGAGGGATTGAGTGTTGGTGATGGTTGTGATGCTACTGGTAAGATTTCTTCTACTTTTGTTAGTGATAATGAGGTTTGTGATGATAGGAGTAATGATATTATTGATGAAATTGCTAAGAGATTGATTAATGAGTCTAGATCTGTTAATATTGAACCTGCTAGTGTTTTGGGTAAGGGTAATGTGTCTAGTGGTAGTGAAAGTTTACATGGTGGGTCTGCATCAGGGGTTGATAACACTAATTTGAATCCAAAATATGGTTCTGCTAAGCCTAAGAGTACTTCTAAGGTTACTTTTGGGGATGTTAGGGTTCCGGGTTTGTTCAAGGTTAATAGGGATGCTAGTGATCTGGGTAAAGGTGATGGCGAGGTGAGTAATTTTGCTGTTGGTGAGGCAACTAGGGTTAAGAATGCTGATATGAGTGATAGTGCTTATGAGAAAAGTAATAGGTCATTTCGTGATGCTGTTTCGAATAGTTATGGTGGTAATGGTAATAACAAACTGCATTATGTTCCTCCGTCTTTTATTGGTGAGAACAGGAAAGTAGCTAAAATGGATCCGGTGTTAGAAGAGGGTTGCAAGAGATGGGGTAACACAGTTGTGGGTTTTTTTGTCGGATTTCGTATGAATTATGCTGATTTGGTTTACCATTTGAAGCGAATGTGGAGGGTATATCAGTTAGGCAATGTTATCATGAATCAAAATGGTATGTGTTTCTTTGATTTTAAGTCAAAAGAAGGTATGGAATTGGTCATTGATAAGGGTCCGTGGTTAGTGAATAATATTTTTTTTGGGTAAAAGGGTTAATTCACCCCGGTAAAATATATTATCCAAAAATACATTGAAGTACTAAAAACACCTACTACTATGGGCGATTTTGGTACCTAGGGCTTATACGTATTTCCTGTTCATCTTTACAACCTTAAATCCATTTTATTTTAATTCAATCTTATAATATTTCATCCTTATACTGTAGATCCGTGTCCTGTTATTCATTAATTCTCCAATAAAATTTTATCCGCCCATTTCATTTCATTTTTCCGTTATAACAATCGTTCCACTATACTACGTTTTCCCCCTTTTTTCACCTTAATTTCTTAGATCTGTTATGGTGTTATTCCATTGATACTATGGCGGATGTTAACCCATATTCAAAACCTAATCCGTCTTCTCGTAAGATGGATTCATCACTTAAACCTAGGAAAACAACGAGAACCATGAATCCACCATCGAAATCTGCTTTGAGGCATGCGAATGTGGTTGCTGACACTCCTAAGAGTCTTTACTCTAAGGTGCGTACGAGATCTGCTTCTAAGGGTGATGGCGGCGCTGGGGATATGGAGGATGTGGAATATGAGGATGGCGCTTCTGATTCTGTGGTGGGTAGTGAAGATTTGGGAGGCTCATGTTCGGGTATGGAGGAGGAATTGAGTGTTGGTGATGGTTGTGATGCTGCTGGTAATATTTCTTCTACTTTTGTTAGTGAAATGAGGTTTGTGATGATAGGAGTAATGATGTTATTGATGAAATTGCTAAGAGATTTAATGAGTCTAGATCTGTTAATGTTGAACCTGCTAGTGTTTTGGGTAAGGGTAATGTGTCTAGTGGTAGTGAAAGTGTACATGGTGGGTCTGCATCAGGGGTTGATAACACTAATTTGAATCCAAAATCTGGTTCTGCTAAGCCTAAGAGTACTTCTAAGGTTACTTTTGGGGATGTTAGGGTTCCGGGTTTGTTCAAGGTTAATGGGGATGCTAGTGATATGGGTAAAGGTGATGGCGAGGTGAGTAATTTTGCTGTTGGTGAGGCAAGTGGGGTTAAGAATGCTGATATGAGTGATAGTGCTTATGAGAAAAGTAATATGTCATTTCGTGATGCTGTTTCGAATAGTTATGGTGGTAATGGTAATAACAAACTGCATTATGTTCCTCCGTCTTTTATTGGTGAGAACAGGAAAGTAGCTAAAATGGATCCGGTGTTAGAAGAGGGTTGCAAGAGATGGGGTAACACAGTTGTGGGTTTTTTTGTCGGATTTCGTATGAATTATGCTGATCTGGTTTACCATTTGAAGCGAATGTGGAGGGTATATCAGTTAGACAATGTTATCATGAATCAAAATGGTATGTGTTTTTTTGATTTTAAGTCAAAAGATGGTATGGAATTGGTCATTGATAAGGGTCCGTGGTTAGTGAATAATAAGCCGCTGTTTGTTAAGAAATGGGAACCGGGTTTGTGTATGTCTAAACCTGAGGTTAAGAAGGTTCCTGTTTGGGCTAAAATTCATGACATTCCGTTGGAAGCATGGAATGTTGATGGAATTAGTAGGATTGTTAGTCAAATCGGCAGTCCCATTATTATGGATCGTATGATAGCATCCATTTGTGAGAAACCTTATGGTAGGGCTACTTTTGCAAGGGTAGTTGTTGAGATTGATTCTGAGATACCATTGGTTGGGTTTGTTGAATTGTGGTATGAAAGTCTAGGTAAGGTCTTAAGGCTGCGTGTTGAACATGATTGGGTCCCCCTAGATGTGAGGACTGCAAGATTTTTGGACACTATTTGAGTGATTGCCAGCACAAGGTTAATGTGGCTAGGAAAGTGAACAAGGATGGCGAGAATGTGAAGCCTAGTGAGGTGAAGAATGGGAACAATGGTACTATTTCGGGTAATGCTAGTGAGGTGAAGATTTTTGGACACTATTCGTTTAGTAAGTGTTATGATGAAGCTTATCGGGTGGAGCGTGGTTTTACTGAAGTAGACTTGTTTATTCTTTCTAATAAGCTACTTGATAATGATCGTAAAGCTACTTTGACGGATGAGATGGTGGAAGATTACTCGAGCACATGTGAGGAGATAAGGAGTGACAGAATTAATGGTCATTTGTCTGATATGAATGGCGTTCATTCTTTGGATGAAGTAGAGGAGGTTACTACTGGATCTGCTTCTTTCATGACACAGAATGAAGTCGTCAATGAGGTGGATACTGTTATGGTTCAAAATTATGGTGCTCCGGCATCAAACTCAGTTAATATCCAATGATAGGTAAAATTGCTGCATGGAATGTCCGGGGTCTGTCTCAGACAACCAGACAAGATGAAGTGGTTTCACTTATTAGAGAAGAAAGTTTGTGTATGTGTGCTGTGGTAGAGACTCATCTTAGGAAAAAGTCGGTTCAGAATGTGGGTAATAGCATGTTCCGCAACTGGTCTTGGGTATCTAATATGGATGATTGCAGAAGTGTGTGTAGAATCATGGTTGGGTGGGATGCTAATGTTGTTGGGATTAACTTGCTTTCTCATTTTGATCAATCCATGCATTTTGAAATTAATTTTATTCATGATCACAGGAAGCAATTTGTGTCTTTTATCTATGCTAAAAATAAAGGTGTTGAAAGACGGGCTTTATGGAAAAACTTAATGGATCACAGCAAACATGTCAATGGGGAACCGTGGTTGCTGCTGGGTGATTTCAATGTGGCATTGAACATTAGTGATTGCTCTGATGTTACTGCAGCAAAAGATCATGATATGGAAGATTTTCGAAATTGTGTTGAGTCTTTGGAACTTGATGATATTGCTTCCAAAGGTATGTTCTACACTTGGATTCAAAAACGGCATGATCCGGATAATGGTATTCTTAAGAAACTAGATAGAGCCTTGGGTAATAATAGTTTTATTTCCCGTTATGACAACTGTTTTGCTGAATTTTTACCATTCATTACCTCTGATCACTGCCCTGTTGTTATGAATTATTGTTTGGCTAAATCTAGTAAACCTAAGCCTTTTCGTTTTGCTAATTTCTTGGCTGAGAAAGAGTCCTTTATTCCCACTGTTAGAGAGAATTGGGGTATTGAGGTCTATGGGTTTCGTATGTTTGTCTTGGCCAAAAGGTTGAAAAATATGAAAAGACACCTGCGTAATATGAACAGGGTCAATGGGAATGTGTTTAATAAGGTTAAGGCGTTGAGAGTTGAGCTTAAAAAAGTGCAGCAGTGTTTAGATAAGGAGCCTAACAATAGCAGACTTAGAGAAGAAGAGTATGTGTTTTGTCAAGCGTATCAGGAAGCGGTTAGGGATGAGGTTAATCTTCTTAGGCAGAAAACTAAGATTCAATGGTTAAAGGATGGGGATCAAAACACGTCTTACTTCCATAATTTCCTTAAGAGCAGGGTGAATAAGGGTAGGATTCAAGTTGTGTGTGATGAGCAGGGGAATAAGTTTTATGGTGATGATGTCCCGGGGTGTTTTGTTAATCACTTTCAACAATTTTTGGGGGTTGCTGATGAGGTCATCCCTTTACCAAGAAACTTGACCCGTCTAATGCTGATAACATGATCAGACCCATTTCTGACATTGAAATCAAAGAGGCGATGTTTAGTATTGAGGATGACAAAGCTGCTGGTCCTGACGGCTTTACTTCAAAGTTCTTTAAAGCAGCTTGGAGTGTTGTGAGTGTTGATGTTTGTGCAGCAGTTAAAGAATTCTTTAGTTCGGGAAAGTTACTTGGTGAATTTAATACTAATATTGTATCTCTTATTCCTAAACTACAAGTTCCTTTGAAGGTGTCTGATTATCGTCCTATCGCTTGTGGTAATATCATTTATAAGTGTATCAGCAAGGTCATCGCTAATAGGCTTAAAGAAGGTCTTTGCAGCCTAATTGATTACAACCAAAGCGCTTTTATCCCGGGTAGGCAGATTAGTGACAACATCTTGCTTGCTCAGGAGTTCTTAAAGGCGTACAACTGGAAGCGTGAAGTTAGCAAATGTTCGTTTAAAGTGGACATCCAGAAGGCGTATGATACGGTCGATTGGGACTTTTTGAAGCAGTGTCTCATCCACTTTGGCTTTTATAGCTCCATGATTCATTGGATAATGGTATGTCTAACCTCTGCTTCTTTTTTATCTGTGTTAATGGTGAGTCGCATGGATTTTTTAAGAGTAAATGGGGACTTAGGCAGGGTGACCCGATTTCGCCTTATTTATTCACTATTGTTATGGAAGCTTTTAATATGATGGTTAAGAGACAGATTAGGAGGGATAATCATTTTCAGTATCATTGGGGTTGTAAGAAAATTCAGTTGACCCATTTATGTTTAACGGACGACCTTTTGTTATTATGTCATGGGGATATGATTTCTGCTAGTATTATCAGAAGAGCATTAGATGAATTTGCTATGTGTTCTGGCATTTTTCCTAGTTTAGCTAAAAGTGTTGCATTTTTTGGGAGTGTGCCTGACCCGGTTAAGGAAAATATCTTACTTGTTATGCCTTTTAGAATTGGTGAGCTTCCTTTGAAGTATTTAGGCATTCCTTTGTCTGGAAAGAAAATTACTAATGAAGACTGTAGAATTTTGATTCAGAAGGTTAAGAATCGTATTAATGATTGGCGTAACAAAACTTTATCATTTGCGGGTAGATTACAGCTGATCTCTTCTGTTTTATCTTCGCTTTATATTTATTGGGCCTCGATGTTTAAACTGCCAGTTCATGTTTGTGTTTGTATTGATAAATTGTGTAAGAAGTTCTTGTGGTCTGGTGGGGGAGATGGGAGTGGGATTGCTAGTGTGTCTTGGAAAGACATTTGCAAACCCAAAAGTCAAGGAGGTTTAGGTTTAAAACCTCTTAGACTCATGAATGAAGCGTTATTGATTAAGTATCTATGGAATATTATTAGTAAGAAGGATCCGCTGTGGGTAAAATGGGTACATGCTTATAGGGTCAAAAATAGGAATATTTGGGTTAATGTTAAATCTGAACATGGTGCTTCTGCTTGGAATCATATTTTAGGCCTTAGGGACATAATTCGCTCGTTTGTTGCTTATAAATTGGGGAATGGTAGGAGTTGCTCTGTTTGTTTTGATAAATGGCATGAGAAAGGTCAATTGTGTAAGCTCATTACTTATAGTTTCCTTACTGATAATGGGTTTAATGTTAATGACAAAGTGGTTGATTGGTTAGATCAAAATGGTTGGAAATGGCCGAATGAGTGGTATGTTTTGTTTGATGAGGTAGTTAATGTTCCTGTTCCTTCTTTATCTGATGAATGTGAGGAAAAAGTTATTTGGATTAATAAGAAAAATAAGGAGTCTAAATTTAGTGTTAAGGAAGCTTGGAAAGCTATGCGAATTGATTGCCCCAAGGTTCTGTGGTATAAACATGTTTGGTTCACTCAGGGCATCCCAAAGCATGCATTTGTGCTTTGGATGGCCATGAGGAATAGGCTTAAAACTACTGACAGGATCTCTAAGTGGTTTTCCATTTCTAGTACCCTTTGTCAGCTGTGTAATGTTGTTGATGAAACCCATGCTCACTTGTTCTTTTCCTGCTGTTTCTCTAAGATTATTTGGGACAACCTTAAGATTCTGTGTAAGCTTGATAATGTCTCGTGTATTTGGGCTGAAATCGTTTCTGGTATCTCTATTAGAACTGCTAATAACTCTCTTTGGAGTGTTATTCAGAGGTTAGTTTTCGGGGCAGCGGTTTATTACATTTGGCAAGAGCGGAATCTTAGATTATTTCAAAAGAAATTTAGAAGTGAGGAGACTGTTTTCAAGATTATTGTTGATATCGTTAGACATAAGCTGTTAAGTTTAAAGATTAAACGTTCAGTGGAATCTGTGAAGGCTGCGGTTATTTGGAAAATCCCGTTGATGAGTAGTAGTGGTGAAAATAATAGGAACCAGAATTATGATGATAATGGCGTTTAGTAGACAGTTGAGGTGGACTAGTCTGCGCATGCTTATATTGAGTTGTATGCAGATTTTTTGGTTGCTGATCAATGGCTGGGATCACACTTTGATTATGTTCAGGTATGTTTCTTTTAACACTTTTTGCATTGGTTCTTCTTCTGTTGAGCTTTATGTCAGACCAGTTGGGCTTTGTGTGAACTGGTTTTGCTGGTTCTGTTCTGGCACGGGTTTGTGGAGGTGCAATTTTGTGTTTGAACGAGGCGAAGGTATGTATTGCAATTTGCTATGCACTACAGAATGATGGGTAGCTTCCTGCGCTGGCCATCAATTGGTTGTTTGGGTGTTGAGATGGCTATGCACTACAGGAACCGACTCGAATTTCTGCGCTGGCATCTTGTTTTTGTTTAAGCGGTTTCAAATGAGTTTAATGAGTAATGAGACTATTTGTGGTATTGGGTTCAGTTTGCTATCTAAGTTCTGTATTAGCTGGTGTGTGGAGATCTTTGTTCTTGGGTTGGAGTGTAGGGTGATTAGTGTTATGAGGAATTGCTCTTTACTTGTCTGTATTATTCGGTTCACTAATGCTATTTTACCTTGTACTCTTTTTCCTTGCTCAAAGTTTTCCCACAGGGTTTTTATTTGGCAAGGTTTTTTAACGAGACAAGGTTCTTGGATGACTGTGGATTTTGAAGATTCATCCTTTTCCAGATCTGGTGTTGATGTTATGCAGACCTGGATTACTTCATTTTATATGATTTCTGGTGCTGTTTCTGATGAGGTGGTGATGCTATCTATTGGGTATTATCTTGATGAGTTATGTTTGGATTTATATTGTTTTACTGATAGTTAATACTTCTCCCCTGTTTTTAAGCTTAGTATTTATGCTTTCTATGGGCTATATGTGTATGGTGATGTTTGGAACTCCATTGGTTGGTCCCTTTGGAATCCTCCATGTATTCAGAGTACACATGTGGTTCTAGATCAAGCTGTCTTTATATTAAGTTTGAANGGTATGTTTCTTTTAACACTTTTTGCATTGGTTCTTCTTCTGTTGAGCTTTATGTCAGACCAGTTGGGCTTTGTGTGAACTGGTTTTGCTGGTTCTGTTCTGGCACGGGTTTGTGGAGGTGCAATTTTGTGTTTGAACGAGGCGAAGGTATGTATTGCAATTTGCTATGCACTACAGAATGATGGGTAGCTTCCTGCGCTGGCCATCAATTGGTTGTTTGGGTGTTGAGATGGCTATGCACTACAGGAACCGACTCGAATTTCTGCGCTGGCATCTTGTTTTTGTTTAAGCGGTTTCAAATGAGTTTAATGAGTAATGAGACTATTTGTGGTATTGGGTTCAGTTTGCTTTCTAAGTTCTGTATTAGCTGGTGTGTGGAGATCTTTGTTCTTGGGTTGGAGTGTAGGGTGATTAGTGTTATGCGGAATTGCTCTTTACTTGTCTGTATTATTCGGTTCACTAATGCTATTTTACCTTGTACTCTTTTTCCTTGCTCAAAGTTTTCCCACAGGGTTTTTATTTGGCAAGGTTTTTTAACGAGACAAGGTTCTTGGATGACTGTGGATTTTGAAGATTCATCCTTTTCCAGATCTGGTGTTGATGTTATGCAGACCTGGATTACTTCATTTTATATGATTTCTGGTGCTGTTTCTGATGAGGTGGTGATGCTATCTGTTGGGTATTATCTTGATGAGTTATGTTTGGATTTATATTGTTTTACTGATAGTTAATACTTCTCCCCTGTTTTTAAGCTTAGTATTTATGCTTTCTATGGGCTATATGTGTATGGTGATGTTTGGAACTCCATTGGTTGGTCCCTTTGGAATCCTCCATGTATTCAGAGTACACATGTGGTTCTAGATCAAGCTGTCTTTATATTAAGTTTGAAGGTGAGAGGGTTGTACTGGGTTATGAACTTATGTTTGGTTATTAGTATCATTGTCATTTGCTACTTAGTTTTGTTATCAGTATGGTTTGTCCTGCTATGGTTGTTTTTTGTTCCAGGCAAGAGAGACTTGAGCTAGGTTTTGTCCTTTCCTTGTCTCTCTTGTACATAACTCTTCATTTTATTTAATATCTTTTACCTTTTTGTAAAAAAAAAAAAAAAAAAAAAAAACATTGAAGTACAAAGGACGAGGGTGACTTCCCTCGCCTCAGTCCCTTAGGACACTTACAGACTCGAATATAAGAATGACACATCATTCCTATAACTTACAATAAAATGAAGCTACCAATAATGACAGAGTACATATAAAGTGAAATACTACTCAAGAAGCGTACTTGAGCCTTCTATATCACTATGGTGGTCCACCTTAACTTCCATGAAGAATCCCCGTGTAAACATCCAAGAGATCTTCAACATATCCTTTGATTGTAATATCAAGAACACCACTAACAAAACCTTCATGATGTTGTAGCACCAATATGCAACAACCCAACAACTTACCACCCATGATTTCCTTTCCCACAGCAGCCACGATAAACCATATGCAATCCGAATGGTATTCCTAAGCTCCAGGCGAATGTAAGGACAAAAACAACATGGGACTAACATAGGGTCAAAACCCTAACTTCGAGCAATCAAAGCATCATCGATCCACAAGGAATAACAAACCATAGAATTTAGATCAATCACCCAGCCATGATGAAGAGAAAATTAATGAAAGTGCATGGCAGCATGTGAATGAGGTTTTGAACAAGAGCCCCCACAAACTTGACTTCCATCAACAAGAACCCAAACTTTACTTCCATAACAGCCACATCAATCAAGAGACCCATAAAAATAACAATATCAACATGTCTTTGAATGATGACCCATGTTAACAATCACGATACCCACTTGACTTCCAGCATTACCGATCAACAGCAGCCAAATATGATGTAAAACAATCATATACACAGCAGCAGCATCACGTATAAGCGCATAACTAGGGTGTAGGTACCCTAACATACAGCAGTCAAAGCAGCACTCAAATTAATCTACCCACGTAGAACTTTAACTCTCCCAAACCCACATAACAATAACAGCCATCATCAAAAGAACTACCAGCCCTTCATCAATACCCTAACGAGGGTATACTTCCAGCGTCATAAAACTCTAAAAAGAGTTTATTTCCAATCGACCTAATACAAACCTAAAAAAGGTTTTCTAGGCTTTAAGCACAAATCCAATCCACCAATCGACCCTTATCAATAGCAGTTATAAAGGGGTCAATAGCGATCACAAGAACCAATAGATCGTTTGTAAACAGAATCCAAAAAATTTTGTATTAGCGTTAAATCATCATAAACGAACCACAATCCCTAAGTCGACAAAAGTTATATAATGAATATCATAGCCGACCTAAAGAACCCCATAGATCGTTAAATAGAAACAAATCAATTAAGAACCGACTTGAAAATTATAGTAACATGATCCAATTAGTGATGAACCAAAACCCTAAAAAACGATTGAAAAATAAAGGAATAATTAGGGTTTTGGCAAAAAAACGCAGCACACCACCTCTAAAAACACAACCCTTTAATCGATTGCATACCAAGAACACGAATCAGAGATCGTATTATAGTAGAGAGGCGATTAGGAGGGTTGATTTTGGCCGGATATTAGAGGGGAGAGTGGTGGCCGGTTTTCTCCATGGGGGAGAGAGAATTAGGTTTGTAAGGACTCTGGTTAGTGAATAATAAGCCGCTGTTTGTTAAGAAATGGGAACCGGGTTTGTGCATGTCTAAACCTGAGGTTAAGAAGGTTCCTGTTTGGGCTAAAATTCATGACATTCCGTTGGAAGCATGGAATGTTGATGGAATCAGTAGGATTGTTAGTCAAATCGGCAGTCCTATTATTATGGATCGTATGACAGCATCCATTTGTGAGAAACCTTATGGTAGGGCTACTTTTGCAAGGGTGCTTGTTGAGATTGATTCTGAGATACCATTGGTCGGGTTTGTTGAATTGTGGTATGAAAGTCTAGGTAAGGTCTTAAGGCTGCGTGTTGAGCATGATTGGGTCCCCCCAAGATGTGAGGACTGCAAGATTTTTGGACACTATTGAGTGATTGCCAGAACAAGGTTAATGTGGCTAGGAAAGTGAACAAGGATGGCAAGAATGTGAAGCCTAGTGAGGTGAAGAATGGGAACAATGGTACTGCTTCGGGTAATGTTAATGTGGATGAGGGATGGTCTACTGCTGGTAATCGGAGAAACAGGGGTGGTGGTAATAATTTGCGTCAAGGGAATTTCGGTGGTTATCAGGCTAGAAGAGGTGTTTATGTGAATACGGCTAGTGGTAATAATACAAGTAATGCTAATATTGGAAACAAGGGTAATAATTAGGTTAGTAAGAAATCGGAACCGGTCAAGAGTGGTAATATTGGTAGTGTAGATGATAGTGTGGTTATGAATGATAAAGGCGTGCCTGCTAATAAAGGTAAGGGTAAGGTAGATGAGGGGATTAGTGGTGGTGATGGTAACCGGAACAGTGGTAATAATGTTAACAAGAAAATGAACAGAAGAAGAATTTGGGTAACAAGAATAGTAACAAAAATGGTAATGGTAGTTTAAGCAGTGATGGTCGTAATTCGAAAGATGTTTTGGGATCTAAGAATGTTAGTACTAGTAATCGGTTTGATGTTTTGGGAAGTGAGCAAGATAGTGATAGTTCTGAGATTTGGAATGATGTTAAGTCTCAAGTTGATAAGGCATGTGATTCTGGTATTCCTATTTTGGAAGGTGTGGTTAAAGGTTGGACTGAAGACATGATTAAGTACTATACGGAAAAGTGGAATAGTAGAATTATGATGAATGGGTCCCCTGAACAGCAACTAGAGTTGAAATTGAAGAGCTTATCTTATCGTATTATTTTGCTTAATCGCAACATTATTGTCAATGCTAAGATGAATGCCGAAAAAATGATGCAGAAGTCTGTTTTGACTTCTCATGACAGTAATGATGTTTCGTTTAGTAAGTGTTATGATGAAGCTTATCGGGTGGAGTTAGCCAAAGTAGACAATCTACTTAAGGAGCGTGGCTTTACTGAAGTAGACTTGTTTATTTTATCTGATAAGCCACTAGATAACGATCGTAAAGCTACTTGGACGGACGATATGGTGGAATACTACTCGAACAGATGTGAGGAGATAAAGAGTGACATAATTAATGGTCATTTGTCTGATATAAACGGCGCTCATTCTTTGGATGAAGTAGAGGAGGTTACTACTGGATCTGCTTCTTTTATGACACAGAATGAAGTCGTTAATGATGTGGATACTGTTATGGTTCAAGATTGTGGTGCTCCGGCATCAAACTCAGTTAATATTCAATGATAGGTAAAATTGCTGCATGGAATGTCTGGGGTCTGTCTCAGACAACCAGACAAGATGAAGTGGTTTCACTTATTAAAGAAGAAAGTTTGTGTATGTGTGCTGCGGTTGAGACTCATCTTAGGAAAAAGTCGGTTCAGAATGTGGGTAATAGCATGTTACACAACTGGTCTTGGGTATCTAATATGGATGACAACAGAAGTTTGTGTAGAATCATGGTTGGGTGGGATGCTAATGTTGTTGGGGCTAACCTGCTTTCTCATTTTGATCAATCCATGCATTTTGAAATTAATTTTATTCATGATCACAGGAAGCAATTTGTGTCTTTTATCTATGCTAAAAATAAAGGTGTTGAAAGACGGGCTTTATGGAAAAACATAATGGATCACAACAAACATGTCAATGGGGAACCGTGGTTGCTGCTGGGTGATTTCAATGTTGCATTGAACATTAGTGATTGCTCTGATGTTACTGCAGCAAAAGATCATGATATGGAAGAGTTTCGAAATTGTGTTGAGTCTTTGAAACTTGATGATATTGCTTCCAAAGGTATGTTCTACACTTGGATTCAAAAACGGCATGACCCGGATAATGGTATTCTTAAGAAACTAGATAGAGCCTTGGGTAATAATAGTTTGTTTCCCTTTATGACAACTGTTTTGCTGAATTTTTACCATTCATTACCTCGGATCACTGTCCTGTTGTTATGAATTATTGTTTGGCTAAATCTAGTAAACCTAAGCCTTTTCGTTTTGCTAATTTTTTGGCTGAGAAAGAGTCCTTTATTCCCACTGTTAGAGAGAATTGGGGTATTGAGGTCTATGGTTTTCGTATGTTTGTCCTGGCCAAAAGGTTGAAAAATATGAAAAGACACTTGCGTAATATGAACAGGTTTAATAAGGTTAAGGCGTTGAGAGTTGAGCTTAAAAAAGTGCAGCAGTGTTTAGATAAGGAGCCTAACAATAGCAGACTTAGAGAAGAAGAGTATGTGTTTTGTCAAGCGTATCAGGCAGCGGTGAGGGATGAGGTTAATCTTCTTAGGAAGAAAACTAAGATTCAATGGTTAAAGGATGGGGATCAAAACACGTCTTACTTCCATAATATCCTTAAGAGCAGGGTGAATAAGGGTAGGATTCAAGTTGTGTGTGATGAGCAGGGGAATAAGTTTTATGGTGATGATGTCCCGGGGTGTTTTGTTAATCACTTTCAACAATTTTTGGGGATTGCTGATGAGGTCATGCCTTTAGATGATTGTGAGGATCTTTTTACCAAGAAACTTGACCCGTCTATTGCTGATAAGATGATCAGACCCATTTCTGACATTGAAGGCGATGTTTAGTATTGAGGATGACAAAGCCGCTGGACCGGATGGATTTACTTCTAAGTTCTTTAAAGCGGCATGGAGTGTTGTGAGTATTGATGTTTGTGCTGCGGTTAAAGAGTTCTTTAGTTCGGGAAAGTTACTTGGTGAATTTAATACTCATGTTATCTCTCTTATTCCTAAGCTGCAAGTTCCTTTGAAGGTGTCTGATTATCGTCCTATTGCTTGTGGAAATGTCATTTACAAGTGTATCAGCAAGGTCATCACAAATAGGCTTAAAGAAGGTCTTTGCAGCCTAATTGATTGCAACCAAAGCGCATTTATCCCGGGTAGGCAGATTAGTGACAACATCTTGCTTGCTCAGGAGTTCTTAAAGGCGTACAACAGGAAGCGTGAAGTTAGCAAATGTTCGTTCAAAGTGGACATCCAGAAGGCGTATGATACGGTCAATTGGGACTTTTTGAAGCAGTGTCTCATTCACTTTGGCTTTCATAGCTCCATGATTCATTGGATAATGGTATGTCTAACCTCTGCTTCTTTTTCTATCTGTGTTAATGGTGAATTGCATGGGTTTTTTAAGAGTAAATGGGGTCTTAGGCAGGGTGACCCGATTTCGCCTTATTTATTCACTATTGTTATGGAAGCTTTTAATATGATGGTTAAGAGACAGATTAGGAGGGATAATCGTTTTCAGTATCATTGGGGTTGTAAGAAAATTCAGTTGACCCATTTATGTTTCGCGGACGACCCTTTTTTTGGGTAAAAGGGTTAATTCACCCTGGTAAAATATATTATCCAAAAAAACGTTGAAGTACAAAGGACGAGAGTGACTTCCCTCGCCTCAGTCCCTTAGGACACTTACAGACATGAATGTAAGAATGACACACCATTCCTATAACTTACAATAAAATGAATCTACCAATAATGACAAAGTACATAAAAATTATAATACTACTCAAGACAAGTTGAGCCTTCTATATCACTATGGTGGTCCATCTTAACTTCCATGAAGATCCACGTATGAACATCCAAGCGATCTTCAACATATCCTCTGTTTGTAGTATCAAGAACACCACAAACAAAACCTTCAACATAACTATCATGATCTTGTAGCACCAATACGCAACAACCCAACAACTTACGCCCCATGATTTCCATTTCCACAGCAGCCAAGATAAATCACTCATCACGAAAAGAGGGCCTCATCCAATCCGAATGGAATTGCAAAGCTCCAGGCGAATGTAAGAATTAGAACAACATAGGGACTAGCATAGGGTCAAAACCCTAACTTCCAGCACACAAATCAACATCAATACACAAGAAACATCAAACCATAGAATGTCGTAGATCGATCCACCCAGCCATAATCAACAGAAAATTAATGAAAGTGCATGGCATGGGGTGAGTTCTGCTAGTATTCTCAGAAGAGCATTAGATGAATTTGCTATGTGTTCTGGCCTCTTTCCTAGTTTAGCTAAAAGTGTTGCTTTTTTTGGGAGTGTGCCTGACCCGGTTAAGGAAAATATCTTGCTTGTTATGCCTTTTAGAATTGGTGAGCTTCCTTTGAAGTATTTAGGCATTCCTTTGTCTGGAAAGAAAATTACTAATGAAGATTGTAGAATTTTGATTCAGAAGGTTAAGAATCGTATTAATGATTGGCGTAACAAAACTTTATCCTTTGCGGGTAGATTACAACTGATCTCTTCTGTTTTATCTTCGCTTCATATATATTGGGCCTCGATGTTTATGCTGCCTGCTCATGTTTGTGTTTGTATTGATAAACTGTGTAAGAAATTCTTGTGGTCTGGTGGGGGAGATGGGAGTGGGATTGCTAGTGTGTCTTGGAAAGACATTTGCAAACCCAAAAGTCAAGGTGGTTTAGGTTTAAAACCCCTTAGACTCATGAATGAAGCGTTATTGATTAAGTATCTATGGAATATTATTAGTAAGAAGGATTCGCTGTGGGTAAAATAGGTCCATGCTTATAGGGTCAAAGATAGGAATATTTGGGTTAATGTTAAATCTGAACATGGTGCTTCTGCTTGGAATCATATTTTAGGCCTTAGGGACAAAATTCGATCGTTTGTTGCTTATAAATTGGGGAATGGCCTAGGAGTTGCTCTATTTGGTTTGATAAATGGCACGAGAAAGGTCCCTTGTGTAAGCTCATTACTTATAGTTCCTTACTGATAATGGTTTTAATGTTAATGACAAAGTGGTTGATTGGTTAGATCATAATGGTTTAAAATGGCCGAATGAGTGGTATGATTGGTTTGGTGAGGTAGTTAATGTTCCTGTTCCTTCTTTATCTGATGAATGTGAGGACAAAGTTATTTGGATCAATAAGAAAAATAAGGAGTCTAAATTTAGTGTTAAGGAAGCTTGGTAAGCTATGCGAATTGATTGCCCCAACGTTCTGTGGTATAAACATGTTTGGTTCACTCAGGGCATCCCAAGGCATGCATTTGTGCTTTGGANATCGTTTGTTGCTTATAAATTGGGGAATGGCCTAGGAGTTGCTCTATTTGGTTTGATAAATGGTACGAGAAAGGTCCCTTGTGTAAGCTCATTACTTATAGTTCCTTACTGATAATGGTTTTAATGTTAATGACAAAGTGGTTGATTGGTTAGATCATAATGGTTTAAAATGGCCGAATGAGTGGTATGATTGGTTTGGTGAGGTAGTTAATGTTCCTGTTCCTTCTTTATTTGATGAATGTGAGGACAAAGTTATTTGGATCAATAAGAAAAATAAGGAGTCTAAATTTAGTGTTAAGGAAGCTTGGTAAGCTATGCGAATTGATTGCCCCAAAGTTCTGTGGTATAAACATGTTTGGTTCACTCAGGGCATCCCAAGGCATGCATTTGTGCTTTGGATGGCCATGAGGAATAGGATTAAAACTACTGACAGGATCTCCAAATGGTTTTCCATTTCTAGTACCATTTGTCTGCTGTGTAATGCTGTTGATGAAACCCATGCTCACTTGTTGATGCGTAGGGATTGCTTACGCACTTTGTTTTACCTCTCAAGGGATCTCAAGAGGCTTACAATCCCCACCAGGCAGTGTACCTGACCGATGTAGTATAGTGTAGTGGCAAGTACCGGGGGATTGATCGTTCTCTCACAGGGAATAGTGTTCGTTAGGTTAAAGACTACTCTAATTAAGGTCTAAGGGTGGAGGATGATTATTTTTGTATTTTTATGTTTTTATGAAAGCAGTAAAATCTCGGTTTTGAAGGAGTGGGCGGAATTAGTTGCTAGTCAACTAACCCAAGTATCTACTTATGCAAATTAAATTAAAGTTTTGAGAAAACAATGGTGGGGAAAGTAGTGTTTACTTAGATTTCATTACTCCCTAACTATCTTTTACCATGTAATTAGTATGTTGAGTTTGCGTGGATGACGGGTGTATTCCTAACAAGTCGTAGGGAGTGCGTTCAATTCCCTAACTCTATAAGCTCCTACCTCACTCTATGACGATACGTCAAGTATCCTATCATAAGCTCACCGATAGCAACCTACGCATGAAATACTACCTTAAAATCGATTAACGCACATACGATTCACGTTTCCTAAGACGTTCAAGCTTGTTACCGTATAGGAGGTTAGCCAGTTTTCTTAAGTCTAACGTAGATGAAACATTCATCCAAATCACAATCACAACATACACATCACATGATAATCAATAGTTAGGTTTCATTAGATCTAAGCAAACACAAGTTAATTTAGCCTAGCATGTTGAAGGAAAGAAAAGCACAAACATAGATCATACAACACATAGACATATTGTATGGATTGAATGAAGACTTATCTTAGATTAAACATGCAAGTTAGAGGGGTAAAAGTACCCTCTAAGGTCTGTAATACACGAGCTAGGGTTTAACCCTTAAGTTCTCCACCAAGTTCCTCTTTTAAAACAATAAAATTCGTCCTATATATATAGAAAATACGGGCTGACGGCGTCAGCCCAAGGTGTGACGCCGTCACGCCGACGATTAGGGTTTTGTGATGGCCTTCTTGACGTCGTCACGCCGCCTTGTTCCAGATCTGACGGCCTTCCCTGACGCCGTCACCAGACTAGGCCAAAAACTCTCTGGCCCGTCATGAGTAACTTCCAATTTCTTCACTTCATTTGTTCCTGACGTCGTCACGTTGAAGCTTGTGACGCCGTCACCTTCTGTGTACTTTAGGGTCTTTTGAGATTTTGTTGTTTTCCGCACATTTTCACTCCAAAAACGCCCGAAAATGCTTCTTTTGTGATTTTCTCCTCAAAAGTACCTAAAATGAGAAAAGAAACGACTTTGGGTGAAATCCGATCAAATAATATACGAATTAGGACTCAAACAGACCCCTAAAAACGTAACATTTTTCGTCTCATCAAATACTCTTACACTTGAGATTTGCTTGTCCTCAAGCAAATGCGCTTTTATTCCAATTGAAATACAAGTTAGAGGTCATTTAATGCGAACATAAAAGTAATTACAATAGTTAGTCGTTCCACTTTACTCAAAATAAGCACGAAGAAAATATACTAGCACCTCTCATGTAGTGTTGGGATACTCACATCTCTCGGTTGATAATATGTAAATATAATGTAAAGGAAATGGATAATATCACTCACTACCTGACATAGTAAATAGATTACCATAGGCTTGAGAGAGGATCGAAACCTTCTCCACTTAGGCGTAAGCACCTAGGATAACTATCAAAGAGGGCTTTACAAAATTGTTATAACAGGAGGTTTAGGGACATAGAAAAACACGGTTTGGTTGGATAAGGGATAGTTTACTGGTGGCTAGTCAATCATCTTGGTTAGTTACATATACAAGTGGCGTTGCCAAGCCAAGACTAGACTCAATCTTAAACTATCGAAAACAAAATGAAGTAAAAACAAAACATAACTTAGAAA
>LBNU01025806.1:84546-110569 GCA_014162995.1 Artemisia annua | reverse complement strand
CGAATATTGAGAAAAACTCAAGTTCTGGATGAGATCTTTTATACCCGCATATCTTTGTCCGAAGAAGGTTGTTGCCATTTGAGTTTTGAAGAAGTTGAGCCAAAATTATATGTTCATTGCCATCTTCCACTTGAGGATGATTTTGTACGTCTCACCCAACACGAGTTTGTTCTCTGTTAATCCAATATAGAATCGTTAGCTTCAAGATACTAACAGACTAAACACGCAATTTTTCCACACATATACCACCTATCTCACAACTATCTTACTAATGTCTCCAACAAGACTTGAACCCACAACCTTTTGATTGATGGGCACACTTACATGCCACTAGGCCAAAGGCCTTGGATAAAATTTTCCAGTAAAAGTATAAAGACAGACAAGGTTTGTAACAGGGTTTCCAAATAAGAAAATATAGTTTTGACTTTGTACCAATACTCGTATCTTCAAGGTAATAATGAGTTAATAGTTTTGACTTTTGACTTACATGTATTGTATCCCCTCTTAGGGTCTCTATTGATTCCTCGAGTTCCATTTGTTTTGAAGCCGTAGCGAATAGTGCCTACAGAGTGAGATAACAATGGATCAAATAAGAATTTAGTTAAACAGCCATCTTAAAGGAAGGTGGAAGTTTCAAAAACAATATAATGTTGGTCTTATTTGACAAACTGATAAAACTAGTTTTGGTTAACCCAACACAGCCCATTTTGACCCGTAACCCAACCCACCATCTCTAACACTAGAGCTCGAGAAAAACAGAAAAAAAATCATACCTTTTTAGTCTTCTGCAAGTCATATTCCATGGATCGTATACGATTCATCGACTCGGCAAGCATCTCATCTTTCTCTTGGGGAATTTTTGAGGGTTTGCTTGAAAGCTCAGCCACCATAGCTTCAAGTTGTTTCAACTTCTCCTCACACGGATGCAAAATGTTCTTTTCTGGAGGACTTGGAACATTTACAAACTGATGGGGGGTTTTCCCGTTGCCCAATAAATTCACAATGTTTCTTGACAAAGATTTTACAAACCCAAAAAGAAGAACAAATATGTACGCTGTAACTTTGAATATAAAGCCGAAAACTTTCTTTACAGTGGACTCTTCCATTGTTCTTGATAGTGTCAAATCATCTGCTCAAATTGTCAAACAGTATGAAATTGGTTAAAAAACTACAAGATGAAAAATGGTGATCGGTTTAGCTATAAATTTATCAGTTTCTATATGCTTTATCTGAAACAGATTAAACGAGTCAAATAAGAAAGATTAGCTAGTTAAAACTTAGTTCACCAATGTAATACGGAGTAATAAAGTTTTATGTAATTAGAAATTCTAAAGATGTATCTAAAAAGCACAAACGGAGAAATAAATGTTCAGGTCAGCCTGCCTCGATTCAAGCAGCACAAAAGAACAATTTTGACACGAACCCGTCTTGACCCGCCCATTTTGCCACCTTTATTAATAAGTAATTTGCACGAAACGATCACTTACTTCTGGGAGGGACCTCAATCTGAGTTCCCAAAACTAACGGTTCGACTCTTGTGTTGTTAGGAAGAGGAGGCTTGTTGACCCTGAGCTGGAGAGACATTGATCTTCTAGGAACATGACTCTGGAACACAGAGGACGATACTGGCTCCATGGAGGCATTACTGCTCGTGCACTGAGTTTGAATTAAGTTAAAATGTCATGATATATTTACATAATGTAGGTAAAAGCCGTGTAAAACAGTTGCTTCATGTATTGCCGCCTTACCTCTGAAATAATTGACTTGACCTCCAAATTAGATTCATCATAAAAGCTACTATTTTTATCTGTGTTTTCTGTGTCAAGTAGCTGCAATAGGAATGGAAAACGACTGTGAAAACAAACACTTGCGTGTATATTAACCGGTCAAAATGACCCAAAAGGTTAAACAGGTAGAAAATCTCATAACGCATTTTCACAACGTCATTATATTCTAAAGAAAAAAATGTGATGTGATGGCAGGCTGGCCCATTTTGAACCAAAAATCCATATTGACTCATTACCCAACCCGTCCTACCAGCCCGTGTTTCCACCACTACTCACAACTAAACCACACCTTCATCAAATCTTGATCATGCCAAGGACCCTTGTCTGACTTCAAGCATCCACCTTCATTCAGGCATGAACAGCTTCCACCAAGAAAATCCGGCAATTGGCTGTGAATCCAAGCAAAATTGAGAACCCCATATAACAAACGTAAATTTATGCATAAAGATGCAAAAACAAACCTCGAGTCTATAATTTCCAGCAATTTGGTCTGATACTTGTTGCCAAGAACCTATAAATTTGATTTTAAATCACATCAAAATTTGGTCAGTGACGAAATTCAGCATCACATAGAACACAAAAAATAAAACTCAATAATCTTTACATGTATCTTTGATGTTGTTCTTGGATCAAGAAACCCTTTTGCTGTATTCCATAGTAATTTGAATCCGCTACCAGCATTGACGATGAACATTTGATGTAACGTCTGATTAGCCGAAGAATAAAAAGCAATTAGAATTTGTATACATATGAACCGAGTCTGATCAGGTTATATTTTCTCTAATGGGTTAAACGTGTATATTTTTTTATGCATAAAACCTCCTAATCATTTTATTCAGTAACTTGTTTTATTAAGAAAAAGATATAACTTTTTTAATATAATTGGAACGTTTAGTCTGATAAACCCAACCCATTTTCACCGGTTTTGACTCGTTGCCAGCACACACACACAATAAAAACAATACTCATAACAAGGGTTTAAAGTTCGCACCTCGGGATAGTTATCTCCGTCTATCTTTTGCATGCGCATCAGCAGATCATGTGCAACTTTACCAAAACTCATCCAATGCTACAAAAAAATTAAGACAGTTAAGACTCAATTAGATTGCTAACTCAGCATTAAAACTTTCCGCATATAAGGAACAATAAAGCATTATAAGCTAACCATTCCATGAACATCCAATATGGTGGTGCAAGAATCTATATGTCTCCTCGCTGCAACGGAACATGCTGGAAATTTCTCAGAAAATGCTTTCTCGAAACCTTGTACATGATACCTTAAAAACCTATCAACCGTAGTCACATTCATAAGCTTACTAGGGTCCACTTTTCCTAGTCTTTCTATATAAACAGGCCGCCCCTCTTTGTCCACTCCATGATACCCATGAGGATAGTACGTTTGAACCTCTTCAAATTCATCATATACAAAATCCTGAAATTTAGAATAAACTCATGCACACAATAAGTTGAGTAGTCCAATTAGATTAATGTCAAACAGACCACTTTACAAATACAAAATCAAATTTCCTTCGTATATTCAATGACCTTATGTCAGCCTCATAAGTGACCTTTTAGACAACAATTGACGTACACGTAACTAATGGATTGATTATAATGTTTCATGTGGTCAGGATTTCCATACTAACAAAAAAAGTCAAACATCCTATGCATAAATAGTACAAGGGTAGTCAAAATGAGGACCTCTAAGATAGTGTCGGCGCCATAATCTTTCCTCCAGTTGAGCATGTCTACCCACATTTGGACCGCTTTATCAATATCAAATTTCCTTGCCTTCAAAAATCTGCAACCACATGTTTACATTAAGAAAGTGCCATGATTATTGCAGCACTTCCCTTTTTGGAAATGTTGTAAAGGTCAAAGTCAACTTATAATCCATCACCTTAGTTGCATAATAATTGATATCAAGTCAACTTCAGCTTTGTTTCAAGGAAATTTAGATGCATGACACTTCATCTTTTAGTTAAGCCATGTGTCAAGTAACATGTTGCATTTTTCATGTGACGGTGGGACTAAAAATTATGATCAATGAGTCAAAATAACTCAAAAACTTATGAGCTACGACTTTAGCTTGGTTTAAGCAATGTGCTTTAAGAACTAATACTAACTTCAAAACAATCGTTACCTTAATAATGTGTGGTAATCATCGTGACGATTCAAGAGCAAGTCTTTTTCAATCAAGATTTGGCGAAAAGCATTCACCGTCTCCTCTTCCTCTTCATCTCTAACATCATCTATCGAAATGGAAGCAAATTGGCAATTTGAAGCCCTTTTATTACTTCGAGTTTTGACTGAGTTTATTGGTCTTGTTGAGTCACTAATAGATTTCTTCTTTGAAGATTTAACCCTGACTCTTCTCTTGTCATCACCAAATGTCCCCAAATCATATACCTGGGTACTTTTATCTTCTTGATTCAATGCTATAACATAATAACAATAACTATTAAGTAAACAAATATATAAATAACACAAGAACCACTTATATGTTCATATTAGGGGGTGTATGGAATTTTATTCCGAAAATAATTATTGCATTATTAAGGAGTTGTTTGGGACTGCTTATAAATCGCTTATCTGTTTTAATGCCTTTCTCGGAAATGTCCCGAAAGGCTTATTGCTTTATAAAAACTGAAACTGCTTATTCAAAACAGCTAATTTAGCTCAACAAATAATCAAATTAACAGTTTCAGTTAGCAATCCAAAACATCCTCAAAATTGCTTATTTATTGTATCAAAACAAAATAACCACATAAGCAAAAACCGCTTAATTGCACTACTAAGCGTGTGTTTGGGATTGCTTATTCAAAATGCTTATTGCTTTTAAAATTGAAACTACATATTCAAAACAGCTAATGTAGCTCAACAAATAAGCAGCTTCAATAAGCCAATCCCAAACATCCAAACATTCTCAAAATTGCTTAACCAGATAAGCAGTTCTTATAAGCAATCTCAAACACCCCTAAATCACATTTACTCAATTTTTACTCATTCAAATCACTTCAAAACTAACATAGCCAAAACTACTAATCCGAATAGCCGAAAACACCGCTTAAAAGACTCAAACTCACATCGCGTAAAAACCGATAAAAACAAAAATTTACCTGGCATTATATAACAAAATTCAGTACTCAAAGATCACAACACCTCAACTTCAATTCAAAACACCCATAAATCACAATTTGCACCTCTGCATTCACTAAACAAAAACATTATAACATACAAAAAAAAGTTAGATCTCATAAAAAAACAAAAAAAAGATTCTTGATTTAACAATAATAATAATCTTGATCATTGAAATATATATATACAATTAGAATCAAATTCAGCAAAAGGGTATCATCAAAAACCAAAACCAATATCAAATCAATAAAATTTACAACTCAAAAGTACCTTAAAAGAACCCACATTCACAAGATCATCAAGAATCAATATCAAATCAAGAAAATGAATATATTCTTTATATAATTATATATATACTTATATATGTATATGTATATATATGTATAAGTATATAAACACACACACTAAATACACACACTTTGTGCGTGAAAAAATTTGCTTTCTTGTTGGTGTTGTAAAGAAAGAAGGAAAGAAAGAAAAGAAATGGTTTTTATTTATAAAAGTGTTTTATTTTTTGGAATATGAAGAGCATTGTGTGAGCTAGTATAAATAAATGGATTTAATTTAATAAATGGCTTTTTGTGATGATTAATTAATGAATGGATTAAAAGCTTGGTCAAAGAAGATTAGGTTATAAGGTAAGATATTTGAGAATGTTTTTGGGTTAATTGTTAAATGTGGTTAAATTATAAAGTAAGGTAAGAAAGTTTAGGTTATAAGGTAAGAAATAATAGATGAGTCATCAAATATCAAATCAAATAATATGTAAATTTTGTGTTAAGGTTCAATTTTGGTGAAAGTAAAGTTTGAAAATTGCTCATAAAAAATCTTTAAACTTTGTCAAAGTTTTTACGTCTTGTCGGATTAATGTATGAGAAAGTAAAATGCAGTACATTTATGTGAGATAGAGACATTACTTTCGAAAAGATCTTGAGCCATTTCAACACACATTTTTTCTTAGTTTTATCTGGTATTTCTTTGTAATAAAATTTGGAGTTGTAATAACATATATGTTATCATCAAAAAGACTAAATGATAGTGGGTTTAAAATCTTACTTAAGTCATGTGTGTGATAAATTTATGGTGTATATATTCAGAAATAACTAGCAGGGTACCCGCGCGATGCGGCGGCGGGTACCCTGTAATAAAATTTTCGGCGATAAATATCTTTTAATTTTATGTTTTTCGTTACAACAACTTTATAGATTGTGAGAATTTTATATTTGAGTAATTTTAATCATGCTGGTCTTTTAAGTTGCGTATGTTATGTTTTTATGCTCGTGTTTTAAGGGGGTGTTTGTGAATGCTTATTGAAAACTGATTATGAGTTTTGAAAACGCATAATTAGATAATTAGCTGTTATAAAACGTGATTATAAAACATAGTGTTTGGATTTAATTATGATGTTTGATAACGTAATAATCAGATAATAAGTTTTCAAAGTGTTTGACAAATCAAATTAATAAATAATTACCTTGTAAAATTAACAAAAAGGAAATTATTATATATTATTGAATTAATCAAACTTAACTTTCTATAACTAAACTTCTAAGACATTTTTTTTTTTTTTTTTTTGATAACCATGGTTTCTGACCTTTTTGGCCGACTAATCCACGGGGATTGAACCCACCACCACACAGACTCAAACCAGGTGAAGCCCTCCCTTTTCAGGAGGTTGGCGTGGCCACTTAAGGTTGTTTGCACCTAGTAGGAATTGAACTTAATGGGCTTTAATGGGCTTTACAATTTATAAAAGAAATTATAGTGAGTTATATTTTTGTTACTTAATGGGCTTTACAACATAGACCTATAGAATCTATCTATTGTTACTGGGCTTATACTGATATAACGAAGTATATGAAGTTAAAATCAGGGTTACATCTTTTTGTTCTGCCTCCGCCTCTTTTCGTCTTTCTCAAAATATCTATTTCTCACACTAACAAAATATTCAGATAGGTGAACAAGAAATGCAAAAAGTTAAATTAATATGAACAAAGAAGAAGATGGATGCGGGCAGTTCGGTAAATTGGCAAAGAAAGGAAAATCACGTTCTGAAAAAGCATGTATGGATCTGCTTTTCCAAAACCGTGTTTTGATGCTTCTGAAACGCAAATAATCAAGCCTTTTATTTTCTTTCCCAAACACTGCAATCCCAAACACTCCATAAGCGCTTTAAATAAGTCAAGCTTCTAATAGATCGATGATGAGGTTTTCTTTTGTGTTTTCGAAGTCAAGCTTCTAATAGATGTTCATAGAGGGTGTTCATAGAGGGTTGTACTTTAGGTTTAAATCATTGTAAATTTAGGTGTAGGGGTGTTTTAAAGGCTATTTAATGTATATATTTCTGTATTTCGGTCTGAATTTCGTGTCGTGCATGTTTTGCTTGTACACAATGCTTTAAATCATTGTAACTTTAGGTTTAGGGGTGTTTTAAAGGCAATTTAATGTATGTATTTATGTATTTTGGTCTTAATTTCGTGTCATGCATGTTTTGCTTGTACACAATGCTTTACTTGTTGTAATTATGAAGATTCCTTGCTTTAAAGTGTTGTAAACATTGCATAATTTTTTGTATATTTGAAATTTTTGGAGAGAGATTCATTTGTGTATTATATGTAGTATAGATTAGTTGTCGTTTAAAAATAACATGTGTTATATTAAAAATAGTTTTGATGATAACGGTTAGCCTTTTTTTCTTAATTTATAATCTTATATGCAATTTAATGTTATTTTTAGTTATAAAATGTTGTACGTTTTGTTAACAACTCTTATACTATTAACATTTCTTTGAATTTATATACACTTTTAATGTTATTTTGATCTTTTTGAAGTAATATTTGTTTAGAAAGAATGATTGAAAAGGTAAACCAATACATAGAGATTAGTAAATTATTGGTTTTGCATGAGATTAGAATAATAAGGAAGCTGGTAAGTTGCATTAAAAGTGGAAAAGTGAATAGGCAAACTAGTGGAAAGGCAAAACATCCAACCTGTTTTGTTGGGCAACCACTTTGGTAAAAAAAAATAACATAGTGCTTTTAATCACAAAGCATATGTATATTAATTAAATTTATCAACAATTTTATGTGTAAAACAGCCGTTTGGAATTCAAACTTTGCTCATAATGAGGTAACTAAAAGAAATTGCAAGCTATAGCAAACAAGAACACTAATATAGAGTACAAAACTCTAATGGTAACTTACATTTTTTTATTTATTTTTTTGACGGCAAGTTTAACTATCTCACAATGTTACATTTAACGTTATATTTGTTTAAATAACTATTAATTTAAGAACGTTACAATGTTTACAGCATAGAACGTTACAATGTTTACACATACAAGAAACAATATTGTTTTTTCAATATAAATTTCCAAAATAAAGATTACACTAAAATTTGTGTCGGTGATACTTTTTATTTCTTTTTCATTTACATTTTGAGTTTTTGATTAATGGTTGCTAGTCTATTTGAGGTAGAATAAAGTTGAGGCCTAAACTCTTTTTTTCTCTATGAAGATTAGGGATGATTGATGGAATAATATGTCTAACAAAAGGCCGTACTACGGGCTGTCATACACAAAGGAGCGAGAAAGAATCTAAGGATACAAAATGTAAACCAAAATAATGGACTAACAAGTAACCATAATGCGAGTAGTTTGTAACTTGTAAGGGATATAACAACAATAAATGTTAAATGTAAGTCATGTTAACTGACTTTGTAATGAAACAAACAAGGTAATAAAACGAGTAATCATGTTTTGTTAACTGGCTTAGTATTATGTTTGGATCAAGCCCGGTTTTTATGCATTTGTGTTTATAAATATCGTATCAATAAAATGTAAAATCTAGAGGGTTTTATCAATCAACATTCTCATGTTTGGTTACATGAGATTGAAATTTGTTTTCACTATCAGTTTTGTAAAAATGGGTAGGGATAATATGCAACACTTTATCTAATCTTTCGATGTTACTCTAGTTTAAAAGGGAAAAGTCAAACTAACAAGTGTTTGTTTTATTAAGATGTTTTATGTCTGAATCTGACTACCACATCTTACCAGTAAGAGGTAGTTAGAAAATCTAAATCTAAACAAAATAATGTTGTTTGTTTTTTTATAATTGTCCGAATGATTTTAAGTGTTCGTTTCTGCAATTTATTTAAGTAACTTATGTAAATATGAAACAAGACTTTTTATTATAAAGATAACATAGTTAATAAACCATCAAATATATTATATTAACACAAATCTTCAATCTCTTATCGAGTAAGAGGCAGTAAGACAAGTCTTCCACCTCTTACTGACTCAAAAGAAAAAAACAAATAAGCAAAACGTGTGACCACCTCTTACTAGTAAGAGTTAGATCATAGACGAGACATGAATTGGTGACCATTTAGTTACCACTAGATCAAAAATCCATTGCCTCAATGGTATAAAATGAAGGGTTTTGCTAACCTCTACCCACTGGGCATTTGTTTAGCTATATATATATATAAGGCACGTTGGAGTTAATTAATATCAAAATGATGATCAATTACGGTAATTTTATTGATAAATAAATGTTCATTAAATGCATTTTTTGATTTAAAAGGAAATGTTGTCTTCATTAATTGCGTTTAATCTTTTGCCCAGTGGGCAGAGATTAGCAAAACCTTGAAATGAAACTTGTTCTAGTGAAATCTCGATAATATTTTAGTAACAAAAAAAGAAACCGGTTAGGGTGAAACCTTGGTTTGATGTTTAGTTTTGTTGGTTCAAACCATCTTTTAAGACCATGTATGGTGGTCCGTCCCTCACTCGGTCGACCCCCTAAAAGGACGAGTTCCAACCCAGTTCCAACCATTTCACGCTCTTTTGGGAACGTGTCTAAAACCATTACAACTCAGTCGCATATGCGACTAAGTTGTGTTGTATGTTTGTGTGTGTGGGTTTTATTAAATGATTTTTATGAGTTGTGGGTTTTTATATTACATTAAATTACTCATAAAATTGTCCTGCATAAAAAAAAAAACTGATGTCACAGTAGTGTCCTTGATGTCTTGATGGTTACCGTTACATCTGGCCTAACATTATATGAGGATTATATGAGGACACAATTACTTCTAGACTTCTAGTTACTTCTAGAAAAAGTTATCTAAGAAATTTATTAAAACAAATAACATGAAAGTCAGCTGTCCATTGGAAGCAGCATTATGTGGGGTGTAACAAAAAACAATAACGTATGTTTGACATTGACGGTGACTTTAACTAGCTCGCTCCGTTTTGTCGTAATTAACGGACGGAGGATCTTAAGGGTCCCGTTGATGTGCGACCTCCATTTTGTACCTTACATAAAATTCAAAAACTATATATATATTTTTTTTTTAATAAAGTCAATAATTTTATATTCACAATTGGGTTTTTCTAACTTATATTTACAAGTTAAGCACACAAAAATATGTTTTTGTAGGTCTCTGTGTCTTTTTTCTGTGACTCTTTGTCAATTTTTAGATAAAAAATTGTTTTTTTCGTACTTTTTGTAAATCCATCAGTACTTTTTTGTATTTAACTTGTGCCTTCAAGGCACAAGTTAGAAAAACCCTTCACAAAATTATCCATAGGGCTATAAAATATATTTTATCAAAACAAGTAAAATGAGTGAATCAGAGATGACTCGTAAAAAAATTGTTGCTTATATAAAACAAGTTGTGTCGGGTTAATGTACCTATATCTTTCTTCTAAATTTATAAAACGCTTTTTTATAGGCATGTCGTAAAAAAATATGATAAGATAAATTTAATTAAGTTTAAGTTTATTAAACGAAAATTATATTAATATGTGCTTCAAAATGTGTTTCTGGTGTGAGGATGTAGCTACATCAGTTGCTTTGATTGAACAAAGTGAAGAGAAATGTAGTCTTTGGTGAATTGTTGAGCACATTGGATGCTGCATTGGCTAGTTGTAATGCAGAAGTATTCAAATTGTATTGTGTTTCTTTGTATGGTTTATTTGTATTTCATTCATGTTTCTTCTGGTAGCCATGGTTGTTATGGGTACAGAAGTTTTGGAGTAATATATGAGTTCACCAGTTTCATAAAAAATAAATAAAAATTAAAATGGTAATTTCAAAATATCATTATGAATATGATAGTTTTTGATTAATTTAATTTATTAACTATCGTATAGGTTAAACTCGTCATTTCTAAAAGGTAAGTTCTAAAACTGCGAACATACAGTCATACAGAAGAACATGGATGCAACATCATATGGAAAAGTGATTCCAATTTATTTCACCTTCATGGATTGACTCTAAACGTACGTAATAGACAAATCAAACATCCTACTAATTTTGTGTTTGAAATAAAATTCAATAGGTTAACAAGAGAAATTAGGTTCACTTCATAGACAATATCCATTGTTCGTGCATACGTAGATAGAGTAGACATTGATACATAAGACTTCTTAAATGTCTTCTAGAAAGAAAGAAAAAAAACCCGATTAACAACAAAATTTTTGAAATATAATACATAATTTAAATATCCATAAGACAAAAAAATTATAGTTATAGAATTATAAAAAATAAATATGTGACATTTTAGTGTTTGTACTTTGTACCATGCGTACCTACAATTCCATAATACTTTATGATCAATAATTTATTTTTGCTTTTCTTAATGGGAAGTGTCGTCCAATTCACGATATCACAAAAACATCACCAAAAAAAAATTATATGTGAATAATTGATGTCGCAAATAAAATAAGTGTTTCTAGATATACATATATACCAAGCTAAAAAACATTGTATTTGCTAACTTTTATAAAAGCAACTTATTATCATAGCTAATAGTGCTTTTTCAAGTATAATGCTACAATAATTCCATTGTTTATCCAAACATATGTACATTCTTACATACTATTAATTCTGTTGATGGCCACCGACACATTTAAAAATTCTGAAAATCGTTTAGCCCACCTGTTAGCCCAATAACAAACTTGGTTTACCAGTTACCACTTTAGCCCAACTTTGCTTGAGTACCATTCGAATAAAAGAAAACGAAAAATACGGATGCATTGATTTAGACTCTATTATAGAGCCACATGTAAGAGCTAAAAAAGTACAACAAATTTTGAAATATAATTTTAATGAAAACTTACAAAACACACCTTAAACTTCTTAATATTTACGGCTTTTTTATATAACAAACTTTATTTGTCAAATATCTAATAGATATCTAGCGGTTTTTTGAAAAAAATATATACTGGCAAAAAGGCCTCTCGATGACGAACAAAACAAGCCCAATATTGATATGCTTTTGACGCATGTACGGTTTTATATATAGAGTTTTTAAATAAAAGAAACTTTTATAATGCACCCTTAACCTATCAAATAATTTTAAAAATTATCCTAAATATTTTTAAAACTATAAGTGTAAAAAATATTTGCGAGCAAAATTGTTGCCCCGCCGCGAAGCGCGGGTCCATTCCATCTTGTTACTTATTAAAAGAAACATTTTATTTTTATATTAATAAGTTATGTAGTTTTTTCTTTACAGAAAACATTCATGTTAATTATTTTGATTAGTACATTTATAATTTAAAAAAATTTGGATAATACTTTTAGTGGTTGGATAAATCTTTTATATAATAAAAGAATTACATCATTTCGAAGTGTTTTTGCAAATCTCTTCTCATTGAAAAAAAATTTGACCAATAGGAGAGCTTAATTTTGCCACGTAGGTGAAATCGAGCGACGTGATTGGCCAATAAAAAGTCAAAATTGAATTGATTTTGATCAAACTTTAATAAATTTGGTGGAGAATTTGATTAAGGAAAAAAAACACATAAAAATATAGGTGTCAAATTTATAAAAATAAAAACTTAAAAAAAGATGAGGTAATTAATAAAACTTTAGTTGTTGAATTTTAAATATAGTATATGGAGTTAAGTGTAAAATTATAAATCTTCATGTTTTTTTTGATAACTTTAGATAATAAACAAATAACCCCTTACACTTTATACCCCCTACACTTTATAATATGAACTTTGTTTACAATTACATGAGTATTAGTATTGGTTTGATACTTCCATCCATTAAACTTACAAAATTTTATAAATGTACGAATTAGTTTTAATATACGTTAAATACTTTTAAATTAAATATTAGTTTTAAACTTTCATCTATTAAAACATTTTTTTTACTATGTACGTTAAATATAAATAAGAACTCATATTATCATATTTAAAAGTTTAATCTTTATGTACACGAGTTTGAATATTAAATACAGTTAAATTATTATTAGCGGTAATATAAATATCAAATGGTAAATACGAGTTACTGTGATATAAAAATAAATATACGTCATAGTACTTATAACGACTCATGTAATTATTATTTAAAGTTTATATACGGGTATCCGGAAAATATTTTTAAAAAACTTTACGGAGTATATTTTAACTCCATCAACGCTCATAATGTGCTACTAAACTCGCACATTATGTACAACATGATATCAATATTTAAAGTTAAACAACAACATCAACCTCAATATTAACATCTATGTCAGCTAAACAAAGTTAAATCTTTCATCCAATAAAATTTTTACAAAATATTAATTGATATTAATACATAACGAAAAACTCACATACTTATTAGTTGTACTTATATCATAAATTTCAAAGGTAAATTCTTATATATCCATAAAGTAAACAAATATTTTGAAATAAATTTGATTTATGTGTAAACCAATGTGATCAAAGAACCTTNTTATTATTAGCGGTAATATAAATATCAAATGGTAAATACGAGTTACTGTGATATAAAAATAAATATACGTCATAGTACTTATAACGACTCATGTAATTATTATTTAAAGTTTATATACGGGTATCCGGAAAATATTTTTAAAAAACTTTACGGAGTATATTTTAACTCCATCAACGCTCATAATGTGCTACTAAACTCGCACATTATGTACAACATGATATCAATATTTAAAGTTAAACAACAACATCAACCTCAATATTAACATCTATGTCAGCTAAACAAAGTTAAATCTTTCATCCAATAAAATTTTTACAAAATATTAATTGATATTAATACATAACGAAAAACTCACATACTTATTAGTTGTACTTATATCATAAATTTCAAAGGTAAATTCTTATATATCCATAAAGTAAACAAATATTTTGAAATAAATTTGATTTATGTGTAAACCAATGTGATCAAAGAACCTTTGGCCAAATAACATTATAAAAAAACATGCTCAAGAATCAAGTACAAGGTCGATGCCACGGTTATATTTACAATTTCTGCTAACTATTTTTCTTACTTTCACAAATGTTGATACTCTAAATTTTTCAAATATCCATAAGATTTTCTGTTTTTAAACGATAATACTATGTAATTAAATTTTTTTTGAAAAACCCCGTGCGTGCACGGGTATTATAACTAGTACTCTTAAAGAAAATATTACTAATATATGGTTTAGAAAAAGAACTAATAAAAGCATTAAATTATTTTATAAAATTTTATAGAATATAAATTAAAAACAAGAATTTTAAAAATTATTGCTTTCATTGTCGACATATCATTCAATGGTTTTATTTTAACCTTTCAAAGATGGTACTTCATCAATCTGAAAATGATACCACATTAAATCTCGATCTCTGCTATGTATATAAAGCATTTATGACTACTATTTTTAGAAGTTTTATAAAATTTAATCTTACACACAATCTATTATTATAAGTTATTTCTTCAAAAGAAAACATATCCATATTAATACAAGTAATATTATTTGTAACTGCACACGTTAATTTGAACATTAAAACTTAATATAAAATAATAAAAAATGAGTTGATTGGCACACTCTTTTTTTTTTATCCACACACTCTAATGTACAAATTGGCAAAACAGCATCAAACAAATGTACAACTGTTTATAGCGCAGAATAAAGTGTGCAAATCATTAGCCATAAAAAATACAAATTTATAACTACACAAGTATATAGTAATGGTCAATTAACTTTTTAACCACACATATGTATAATAATCATTCAACCTTTAAAATTTAATTTTGTAACTAGATACTTATATAGTTATCACTACAATAATCTTAAACTAAAAAGATTAGAAAATTTGCAACTTACTATCTCACGGGCAATTTGCAATCATGTCTATAATATAAATATTAAGCATGGTGTATTAATAAGTTTCACGTAATTATAAGACACAATTACTATAGTCGGTGATTTTAATATCTATTTTGTATCAAGTTACATCTCATATATTTTATTAAAGAATTGCATAAATTTATTTTTATGACGAGTTGCATAATATAATCAAGTATATTCAATCACACATAAATCTATTTTCATGACAAGTTACCATTATCAACAACCACCACCGACTTTTTCTTCTTTACTATTACTTTATATCAGCAGCATTATATTCTTGCTTTATATGTTTTTTCTGCCGTCATCGCAGCATTGCGAGGTTACCGTGCTATGGTCGAAAATGTCAAGATTTCATTTATAAATTTCTAAAACATAGTAAGAGGATCAATGATAACATACTAGAAATAACTCTTTAAAAAAACAACATAACGTATATGCGTACGTTTATTTTACAACATTTCTATGTATAGTTTCCGTATTGTTTTGGTGCATATATTTTTTCTCTTCTTAAAAGAAAACATGATGTAGCCGAAAAGGAGATGAAATTGGACATGTCTAAACGAGTTTCTTAGCTAATGGCGATACTCAAATATATTTGGTATATACAAAACCTTATCCTTAAGATCGGGTGTGATTGCAGGAGGTGGTGTAGCCATGTAGGGTTGTTCAATTCCTAACAAGTGTTTCATCACCTCTACGTCAATGTAACACCCTTCGCCCTTTTTGCTAACTTTGCCCCCGTAATGATCACATTTCTTCTACTTTTTACTTACACCCCCACCTAAATATACAAACATATCTCACTTAAACATGCACACATTTCACTTAAGTCGGTGGTCTAGACCACTCGTAATGGTGTAGTGTTATCATGCGTGAAAGGATGGTGCAAGGTACGATTCACTCGTAGACACGTAGTGCTGGCGAGTCATTTCAAAAACCGCACCAAATGCTAAATAAATAACCCGGATGGATTTAAGACCACAAGTTAGTTTGGCCGTTTGGGAATGTTTGGTCAATGACAATAGACGTTCGATCGATAATTAACTCAACATTTCACTTTTACTGCTTTACATTCCATTTGTTCCATCGTATGGAGACCAAAATATCACGTCAATGTTACAAAAGGCATCTTTCGTACCTCAAATTATTGTACAAGATCTTCAATAAGAATCAAAGCATCAAGGACCTATAACCCTTTTATTTGTTTATCAACCTCGAGGATGCTTGTTGCCTTTATGTTGTGTTTTTGCAATAGTTAAGAATTCACTTTTATAATGGTTTTGCAATCAAACTAAGATATCTTATTTGATTGTGTTGTTCTTCTTCAAATTTAGTTTGATTTAACCGCATGCATTTTACCAGGAAAAAAAAATTACGTTTATATAGTTTATATTACTATTTACGTATAAAATATGTCAACAAGCTACTTCGTATATTAGGTCTAAATGTGTCATAAATATCATAAATATACATTATTAATAGACACTGGTACGTTTTTGTAGCTTAAATTAGAAATAAATATCCAATTAAACATAACTTAATGTATTCCATCCATCTTCCCAACCTTATAACTCACCATACACACTCTCATAATGAGTTGGTAGTTAACTCTAATTGATGATTTCTTACTCACCCAATTATACAAATTTAATTCGTGAGTTATTATAGAAATACAGATTCTAGGCACAAGTGATTTATGTGTAAAAATACTACAATGTCTATGCATGTTAGAGTTTTCTTTTCTTTTCTTTTTTTTAAATGAACTATTGTTTCTTTTTGTTCAGGAGGCTCACAAAAACATTTTTTTCTTAATTAAAAGACTAAACTAGACATGTTCTAAACCATCACTTAATTCCAAAAACGTTTTTGGAATGTTTTTGTGAGCCTCCCAAATAAAAAGAAACAATAGTTCATTTAAAAAAAATAAAAAATAAAATAAAATAAAATAAAATAAAAATCTAAATGTATTTATGAGTGACTATTTTGGAAAAACGTTGATAGCGACAATACTACCAAAGGACTTGTGTCCTAGTGGTAACCCATTTTATGTGAGAAGCTCCTCAACTAAAGGTTGTGAGTTCAAGTCCAACTTAAAACGTGTACGATAAATTATGATGTATATTATATGATATAAATAGTTGTTGTTTTAAGAAAAAGGATAAACCGACAATAATGACAGGTTCGTATGCATCGACTTAAAACAATATGTTACAAATAAAATTCACGTCGATTCAACGATCCGCTCAAGAGTGTGAACATACCATTTTTCTTTTCTTTTTAGATACTTTTATGCTATGTATTTGTTAAATAAGCAAAGAAAAATGAAATGGTGTCCATAACATGAAGCACTAAACGCATAAGATAACAAGTGTTTGTGATTTGGTAAGCACTTTGCCGTTAACAATGCACGCTTAATGTCAATTTTAACGCCCGTGAAACATGCACCGGGAATGGAGATTGATAGAATGTCGAAAAACGCGTTTAATGGTTTAGTGTTTTCCCAATATAAAAATGTTACATTTGGACCCCTAGAGAATTAATAAGTGCAAGAAATAGGCCTCAAATTTTGTTAGAATGACTTTTTCATTTTTCACTTAGAAATTGGAATTGAAGAGGAAATATTCAATTGGTCAAAGATTCTTATGCATTATGTGTTGGAAATGATTCTTGTTTAATGTTAAATGTTCAACTTTGGTTTAGTGGACTAGTTCTATTTTGGTTAAATAATTTATTAAAAGGTTATCTTTGTATGGTTTATGTTATGTTGGCGCTACGAGTTTTTAACTCATATGTATACTGCTTAAATAGATAATTTATAGATCGTTTATGATCCTTTCCCTGGCCAGCCTTGAAGATATGTGTTTAGTAACTTTTGAACATGAGACTTCTTGTAACTATATACTATAAGGGTACACAATTAACAGGCCAATTTGGTAGTGGTTTATGTAATGCAATATGTTAGCACTAAAAAGTAAGAAAACAAGCAAAATGAGGATGTGATGCGATACGTAATTGATGCATAAAAGAATTTCACTAGATGAGTAACAAAGGGTTTGTTACTTTGTTTGTCTTGTGTGTAATGTGTATAATATTTGGTTAACATTTTTGTGTTCTGAAACTGACAATATTATCTAAAAGGTTACTTGTTATTTAAACGTAAAATAAGGATTAAGTTTTCATTATCTTGAATTGTACCCAATTTTAGCCACTAAACCAATTATACTAAATACAACCACATACCATTTTGTTCAAATTACCTCTAAATGATGAAGCATAAAAAAGTGTAAAGCTAAAACATGTCAAAATAGGCCATGATACCCACCTAACAAGTACTATTCTGTAATGTGACCATCAATAGCACTTCCGCAACGAATTAAAATGTTGGTGTGTTACATTTTAAACTTTTGTTGGGATGAAGCAGAAAAAAGATAACATAAGCATATGATTGAATCATTAATAAATTTAGATTGCCTCCTAATATTATTCCAGAGACACATNCGGAAGTTACCATCACTAACCAAATCACAAACCCATCGATCACCTGAATTCGATAAAGTCACCGAATCCATCAAAGAAGTCAAATCAGCCAACAGATACTCCTCGAGACCACCCCGAGCTTTTCTACGGAACGAAATATCTATCGGAGCACTAAGTTTAACAGCCACCGAGGCTTGTTTATTCAGGTCCAATGCGAACAAGCGAGGAAATTTGACACGAAGAGGAACGTCTCCGATCCAACAATCGAACCAGAATCTCGAATCATCACCATTACCAATACGTTTTTTACAGTGCGACCAGAAATCAAAACCTTTCCCTTTTAACTTATTGACTTCTTGTAACTATATATAAGGGTACACAATTAACAGGCCAATTTGGTAGTGGTTTATGTAATGCAATATGTTAGCACTAAAAAGTAAGAAAACAAGCAAAATGAGGTTGTGATGCGATACGTAATTGATGCATAAAAGAATTTCACTAGATGAGTAACAAAGGGTTTGTTACTTTGTTTGTCTTGTGTGTAACTGTGTATAATGTTGGGTTAACCTTTTTGTGTTCTGAAACTGACAATACTATCTAAAAGGTTACTTGTTATTTAAACGTAAAATAAGGATTAAGTTTTCATTCTCTTGAATTGTACCCAATTTTAGCCACTAAACCAATTATACTAAATACAACCACATACCATTTTGTTCAAATTACCTCTAAATGATGAAGCATAAAAAAGTGTAAAGCTAAAACATGTCAAAATAGGCCATGATACCCACCAAACAAGTACTATTCTGTAATGTGACCATCAATAGCACTTCCACAACGAATTAAAATGTTGGTGTGTTACGTTTTAAACTTTTGTTGGGATGAAGCAGAAAAAAGATAACATAAGCATATGATTGAATCATTAATAAATTTAGATTGCCTCCTAATATTATTCCAGAGACACATGTTATTGGTCAACCCATCATGTTACTTTGTTCTCTACTTCTCTCACACACCACTTGTCATCATGCATTAGGTATGGGGTGAAACAATTTATTTTAAAAACCTAATTTTCCATGTAACAAGTACCAACCATCTTTCTCTCTCACACTCATAAAAAGTTAGGAACATAACTGTATCTTGTTTAAAAACAAAGTTTACCTTTTATGTATACCTAGTAAAGGATCGGGTAAGGTCCTATCCGTATTTACATTCATTTAACTTTGGAAAATGATAAATCTTCTTAGTTAATTTTCTTATAAATTCTCTTACTCACACGATCCTGACAAGTGTCAGAACTGACGGTTTAGATGCAGAGAAAAAATGAGTAAGAAAAAACATATAATATTATTATGTGTGTAAAAGGATTAGTAGGAGGATATTGTAGAGGTTTTAACAATGTCGTTTAACTTTTCATCATTCATATCCAATTATCCATACACATATCCATTTAACCTTAAATTATCCATATATCTAGTGAATAAAACCGGGTAAAAGAACTATCCATTGGATATCATAGAAAACGTTTTTGTATCAGTTCCTAGTTAGAGCACTCCCAGCAATAACTCAGGTTATACAATAACTCAGCGCCACGTCAGCTTTTACACAATAACTCAACACAATAACTCAACACCCACATCAATAACTCAGCAATAACTCAGCTTTAACACATTAACTTCAACTATTTTCACAATCACCCCCTAAACTAAAACCAACAATTCATTTATTAAACCACATAACATTAAAACTAAAAAACTTACAATACGAAATATAAAATAATAAGAACAACGATTACGAAAGCTAGGAAATTAAAACAAACGAATTACAACTACTTATTCATCGTTTTCGGAATCTTCTTCTTCGTGTTGTTGTTGGTATTGAAGACGTTTCTGCCAAACATGCTCCATAAGGTCTCGTTGGAGTCGAGTATGCGTTACTGCGTCGCGCATTTCCCTTGTCTTGCGCATCTGCGTATCACACCTGTCGATCCACCTTTGTTGACTCAAATTTGGGGCCGGATCCACCCACATTCTTTCATACTCACGGAGTGTAAACTTTTGATCTTTTAGGATCATGTTATGCAAAATAATGCATGTATACATGATTCGTCGTATCTTGGCAATTTGCCATTGTCGTGCCGGTTGTTGTAGTATACCCCAACGTCCTTGGAGCACACCAAAAGCACGTTCGATATCCTTGCGCGCACTTTTCTTGCTTTCTTTTAAAGTAAACTCTGTTTCTCGTCAGTGGTGGCCGAAGAAGATTTAGACGAAAGTTGACCACTGGCGGTTAAATTCCGTCAGCCAAGTAATACCCACTGTCATATCCTTCTTCCCATTTACCAATGTAAGGGTGCCCTTTGGGGGATTCGTTAGCAAGGATGCTGTCTAAAAGTTAGAGTTTATCTAAAACATTAATATCATTATTGGCCCCTTGCCGATACCAAAAAATGCATGCCAAATCAAACAAATCTTGGAAGCAACAGCTCAGCACTTAACGTTGGGTATTTTTATTCACCCCCTACAAATTGCCCCTGCCAAGCCACCGAAAATTTTTTCCACGCCCAAATGCATGCAATCAATGCTACCAAGCATACCCGAAAAACCATGTTGACGTTCATAGCAAATACGTAAACATAACGGATTGAAATCGTCGGACCAATGTCTTAGTGCTCTTATTTTCTCTTTGTCCTGTATATATACTTATATATCACACGTATAAACTATCTAACAAAACGTGAGAGCCACCATGCAGAACACGATATATTCTGGGCGGTCGTACGCCAGTTGGCGTATTGCAGACGTACACTTCATAAGTGCACTAATACTCCCTCGACCCTGTGCAAGTCGGGTACCTAACTTACAAGAATTTAAAGTGATTCCTGGAATTATCATCGATTTCGTAAGATTCAATACCTTTGACTATTTGTAGAATATTAGTTTCCGGCTCATTACCGAAACCTATCCTACGGAATTACGTGCTATAACCTTGCAACCATGAACGAAATAGGTCATTTTGCAAACGTTCCTCAGCAATCTCACGTTCACGATATATGTGAGTACGGTGGGATAGAGGATTGAGCTTTTCTTGTACGCGCTGATGGTAACTCGAACGCTATTAAACCATAACTGTATGTCCTCGTTCGTGCTATCAATGTCTGACCAATTCTCATACCAAATTCGTTATTTTGATTTTTATCCATTATGAGTGAATAATGTTTTTGTTCTTATATAGGAAGTGTAAAAGTGGAGAATTAGTAGTGGATAGTATGGATAAATAGTTGTATGTGTTTAGTTGTATTTATAGGAGTGTTTTTGATTGAATTTTTTTTTTGAAAAAAAAAAATTACACAAACTAGCCGTTTTGTAAAAATAAAGGGGGGGGTGTGAAAGGGTGATTTTATTATAGTAAATGTAGTATATATATATATATATTATTATAGTTATATTATTATATATATATGTATTATATATATATATATATATATATATATATTATTATATATGTATATATATATATATGGTATAATGTATATATATATATATAAACGGGTATAAAACTAGCGTTTAGGGGATGAAGTGATTTTTTTATTTTTTTTTTTTTTTTTTTTTTTTTTTAAACATAGCCACTTAACGCAGCGTTAGTGGTTTAACGTCCCACGTTAACGCTGCGTTAACGTGGCCCCTGCAATGGTAACGCACCCACTAACGTGCGTTATTAGGGCAATAACGTGGTCTTCGCGTTACTATTGTTCCTGCTCTTAGAATTAAAAGATGGCTTGTTACAAAAACAAATACAGTTCTACACTAAATCATTATAAATGGTACTCCGTATTTATTTCTCATAGTTTGATGTTTTTTGTGCATTATGGGTTGATTTGGACTTTTGAACAACTATTGTCATTAAAATTCAGCTAAGTTTGTAAGTACAGTATTGTATAACTACAATAAACTTTCACTCCGTGAAAGTTATATCTAACTATTTTATAATGGAGGAAGGCCTACTGTTAATAGAAATACTTAAAATTAAGCAATACAACTTCTAAAGCTATAAGTACAACAACCAATGCTACATATAGAAATTCTCTTCATATTTAATTCTAACATACAATTAATACTAACATTAAATACAATAAATAAATCATTATGTACATTAAATACAATTAATTAACTAGTCAATAAATTAATGTACTTATTAAAACACCACTTACATAAGAAATACAAATTATCAAACATATTGTACAACCAACTTAAATACAATTCCTGCATTAAATGTCACTAATACAAATAATAAAACACATTATACAAATATTCAAGCCCGAACGGGCCAAATGGGCTCGAGCCCGAACGGGCACGGGTCAAACGGGCTCGAGCCCGAACTGACACGAGCCAACGGGCTCGAGGCCGAACGGACACGAGCTAAACGAAATTTTTGATATCCGTAAATTTATTGTCAAAAAGAACATAATAAACTAAAATACATGATTCATCCGAAAATTTAATTTCATGGTACCCGCCGCCGCAACGCGCGAGTACCCTGCTAGTTACCTATTAATCATGTTAAGTTACGAAAACAAGATCTATAATATATATATTACTTACAAATTTTAAATAATTGTGTGTGTATATATTATTTCAGATGATAAATGGATAACCTTGGATGAGAATTTTTCATCCATATCCGGTCCACTAATATATATTTGTATCTATATCCATATCCATATCTGTATCCATTGGTGAACAATTTAGTTCATCCATATTCACCGTCGATGGATCCAATAAGGTGGATATCCAGTGAATCGGATGTCCATTGTCATCTCTAATACCTATAAATATATTTTTGTATGTTGGTAAAAGTTTGTTTTAAGGACCACAAAGGGTTAAATATATTCTCCAAATAGAAAAAATTAAGCTAGGAGGAAGTAGTTGGCCTAAAATCTTGTTAGATCTATATGTACCATATGTTTTGGGTATATATGGTTCTTTGCATTTGTGGTAGCATGCTTATGCTACATGGATCCACGGATTTATTCTACCACAATGAAGTGATACAAGAGTAAAGATCGTGTTTGGAACCAAATACATCAAATAAAACTCTGTAAAGCCTAGTAAAATGCTAGTCTCTTAGTTTGAATAAAGAAAACACAAATCACAATGTTTGTTTTCCGATAAATGTTTTGGGAGTGAAAACTTTTGAATAATCGTTTGTAATACTTTGTAATAAATTATTGTTAAACTGTAGGAAAATATATAAGATTTTCATGCAAGGCGAGAATTTGGAGGCCTTGGGATAAATAAAAATGGAGCTCTTAAAGATCAAGATTAAAGTGTAAACCTTTTATCAAATTCAATATAAATTAACTATGTCAAAATGTTATATTTCTCATGTCTTTTAATGCAAAATCTACTTTTGATAATTCTTAGTCAATTAGCTCTAAGTAGACTTTCCGAAAATGTAACAAAGCTTGTTCAAATAATTAACAGCTAAAATCAGTTTTGATGATTTAAAAAAAATAATAATAATAAAAAAATGTTTGAATTGTTGTATTGCACCTCATGAACTTTAATTGTTTTGTATAATAAATTTAAATTGGTTTAATCTACAAAATCAAAATATAAGATATAAAAAATAAGGAAGCTCAAAAAATAATCATCTATTGAAAAGATTGAAAGGTGGAGACTAGAGACATGANTATTGTCAAAAAGAACATAATAAACTAAAATACATGATTCACCGGAAAATTTTATTTCATGGTACCCGCCGCCGCAACGCGCGAGTACCCTGCTAGTTACCTATTAATCATGTTAAGTTACGAAAACAAGATCTATAATATATATATTACTTACAAATTTTAAATAATTGTGTGTGTATATATTATTTCAGATGATAAATGGATAACCTTGGATGAGAATTTTTCATCCATATCCGGTCCACTAATATATATTTGTATCTATATCCATATCCATATCTGTATCCATTGGTGAACAATTTAGTTCATCCATATTCACCGTCGATGGATCCAATAAGGTGGATATCCAGTGAATCGGATGTCCATTGTCATCTCTAATACCTATAAATATATTTTTGTATGTTGGTAAAAGTTTGTTTTAAGGACCACAAAGGGTTAAATATATTCTCCAAATAGAAAAAATTAAGCTAGGAGGAAGTAGTTGGCCTAAAATCTTGTTAGATCTATATGTACCATATGTTTTGGGTATATATGGTTCTTTGCATTTGTGGTAGCATGCTTATGCTACATGGATCCACGGATTTATTCTACCACAATGAAGTGATACAAGAGTAAAGATCGTGTTTGGAACCAAATACATCAAATAAAACTCTGTAAAGCCTAGTAAAATGCTAGTCTCTTAGTTTGAATAAAGAAAACACAAATCACAATGTTTGTTTTCCGATAAATGTTTTGGGAGTGAAAACTTTTGAATAATCGTTTGTAATACTTTGTAATAAATTATTGTTAAACTGTAGGAAAATATATAAGATTTTCATGCAAGGCGAGAATTTGGAGGCCTTGGGATAAATAAAAATGGAGCTCTTAAAGATCAAGATTAAAGTGTAAACCTTTTATCAAATTCAATATAAATTAACTATGTCAAAATGTTATATTTCTCATGTCTTTTAATGCAAAATCTACTTTTGATAATTCTTAGTCAATTAGCTCTAAGTAGACTTTCCGAAAATGTAACAAAGCTTGTTCAAATAATTAACAGCTAAAATCAGTTTTGATGATTTAAAAAAAATAATAATAATAAAAAAATGTTTGAATTGTTGTATTGCACCTCATGAACTTTAATTGTTTTGTATAATAAATTTAAATTGGTTTAATCTACAAAATCAAAATATAAGATATAAAAAATAAGGAAGCTCAAAAAATAATCCTCTGTTGAAAAGAATGAAAGGTGGAGACTAGAGACATGATGATTGAGTCATCAATAATCACAATGATTAAATCGTTTTTCTTTGAGTGACTCCGCAGACGATGTTATTCATTGTTCATGATGTTAGTATTTGATCATTTAAAAGTTTATCAGATAGAGCCTTTTCATCTGATTTTCTATTTGATAAAGATATATAAACCAATTATTTACTTTTTAAATTTTACTATATAACACTTCTTTATTTAAAAAAATATATATATATATATATATATATATATATATATATATATATATATATATATATATATATATATATATATATATATAATAGGGGAGGGTTAATGTGAGATCAAACTTAAAGTTGTAAAAATAAGATCTAGTCTAAAAAACCACTAAAACCAATTATAAATAACCATATTAGCAATAATACACAAAAAATAAAATATTAATATGAATTAACATTTTAGCAACTAATAACCAACTGATACATGAGTTTGAATTAGTGACACACAATTATAAATTTACATGTTGAATCAAAGTGTATCACCTTAACCTGATACACATTACATGTCAAAT
>LBNU01025806.1:70506-84168 GCA_014162995.1 Artemisia annua | reverse complement strand
ACGGCACTCACTCTTCATGGGAAAAGCAATACTCTAATAACTTCAAAAAAAAAATCTCACCCTTTTAAACTTGTCCCAGTAAAACCTTTTTAAAATGGTGTACATTAAACATTTAATTTGCGATAAAAGAAATATAACTTATCATAGTAGTGTGTACGAAGTCATGTACATGCATCAAGTCATTCAACATTTTTATTTTATAAAAAACTTGAGATCAATATCTATGTATTAATCAAATTGTCGTATTTCAATCATTTGTAATTATTTTATAGTAGGCCGTAATACTCCATAATGCAATTAAAATTTCACATGACAAAAGAGTGGCTTGCACGAATGTTTGTTGCTTTAATTTTGTAATCATTGATAGTTTCCAATGTCACAACTCTATATTGTGTATATACTATTTTATCAGCCAAAATTTAATTTTTTGATTTGTACGGCACGATGCCCAAACTAATACGTACAAAATTTATATATTCATTGACTGATTGGTGTTGACAACCACAAAGGAAAACGGTGGTAATGTGTTATAGTAATGTTTTTGTAATAATTGAATTAATAATTATGATGGTGTCAAAAGACCATTTTTTTTTTAAGTTGGTCAGCCTTAGATTGTGATTGGTGAGAGCTAAAATTTTACAAAAATAAGTTCTCAAACTTATGTTAGATTCAAAAGTAATAATAGAATGATGATATTACAAAGAGTCCAAAACTGTCTTAAAATGAAGTTACTTGTTATTCACAAGTCAACGTCTACTTGAAATATATTTTATACTTGTTACAGTATTGTATTTCAACTCAAACTCAAACTTGATCAAGCTTGAATCGCTTAATAGAAACTGTTTGCAGTCAAAAGTTTGTGACTACTTGTTCAGCTAGACGAAGTTGCATAAAATGATGTCATAATATCAAACTCGGTCGATAATTATTAGACTAGGATAATAGTGTTGATTTAAGTACTCACACTCTACAGTCTACAAATACGGTAGGAGCGTGATCGTTTTCAAGCCAATATAATCTTAGACGAGAAAATCAGAAATATAAATGCCATAGAATCATAGAAATTGGCAAAGAAAAGAAGATACATGTAATTGCAAATCCTTGTATATGGTCGAAGCAAAAAACACAGTCAAATGTTTATAGACAGGATTGGTATGCTGCTTGACTAAAATAGAATATCAACTTCAACAGAAACCTCGGAAGTCAGAACTAACTCTAGCTTGAGCTCAACTATAAGGCTCAAGTTAAACTCAGTATCATACTTTGGTGTTTGGTCAACCTTATAGATGTAAGATAGAGATTGGCTCAATGAAGGTTCGAGTTTGATTTGCGAGCTCAAATTTGACCAAAGGAGTTCTTGATGCTATCATAGACTCAAAAGTAGGAAGAGTGTTAAGTATTACAAAGAGTGAAAGACACGCATAAATATTGCATTCGAACTTAGGCCCATAAATAGGCAGTTACATATCGAGCCTGTTTTTGTATTTACGTAAACTTAAAACTTGATCAAGCCCCTGAATCGCTTGTTGGAAACTACCTTTAAATCTTACACCAAACTCAGTCGTTAGTCATTAAACTACGATAGTGTCGAGTTCAGTACACATGTTCTACAGGTTTTGGTAGGGACGTTGTCGTCATTAATCATTAGACATAAGGTAGTGTCGATTCCAGTACTCACGTTCTAGCCTTTTTGGTAGAAATATGCCGTAAATTATCATTAGACAACGACATTGTCGATTTCAGTACTCATGTTCTACCCTTTTTGTTACAGGTGTTGTTGGTTTCGAGACTTAAATTCACTCCAAAACAGTACACTTTTTTTGCTCCCTGTCATTTTTTTGAGTTTGAAAAAAAAAAATAATAATAATAAAAAAAAAAAAAAAAAAAAAATACAATTTTACCTCAAGAAACTAGAAATGTATTACTAAAACAAAAGTGCAAAACTGAGTATTTGTGTTTTCTAGGTTCAAAAGTAACATTTCATTTTTAATTGACAGTGATACATACTTGATAAACTAAACCACAAGTTCAGGACTCTAAAACCGCAACTATGGGGCAGAGACCTAAAACGCCGTTAACTATTATAGAAATCAACTGAATTTCAATGTGTATTATTTCAAAGTCGTGGAAGCCGATTAAAGAGACCAAAATAATCACAATCTTTATAAGAAACCAGATCCGAGACCATTTAATATATTAAACCAACCAGGCAATCTATGCATTACTAGTAAAGCAGCAGACATGGAAACAAGAAACACCAGAAATCCTTGGCACAACAAAATTAAGACACGAGATCAACACAAATGTATTGCAAAAGTGAAATATAAGAATAGCCAGTTTTAGTCACGATTGAAAACAAAATCTCTAGCAACAAACTAAACTTAAGACCTTCAGTAGGTAACAGGGGCAAGGATTTCAAGTTGGGGACCAAGTTTTTCTTCCGCAGCCTTCTCAGCCTTAACACGAAGTTTGTTAAGCTGCTTCTTCCTCTCGTACACAACTTGAGCCTTCTCTTTTCTCTTCTTCTCAAGATCCTGCACAAAATATACAACAATTAGAAAATACTACATATAATGTAATTTCAAAAAAAAGACTGTTATTTTACAGGAAACATAAGTAATAAATTTGAAAATATTTTCGAGCAAGTTGCAATATGCACCAGGGTCATGATCAGTTTTACATACATAAAAACAGGACAAATTCATACTGTAATAAACTTATTAATATGCAAGAAAATTAACAAATATGTGACATTACCTTGATGGTTTCATAATGGTTCCATCCAACTTCAGATGAGAGACGGCCGAGCAAGCAATACTTATGTCCAGCTGTTAACCTCAATACCCTATAATCGCATTAACAAAAATGAATATCAGAAGACACGCGGCAAAAGGAAATATTTATACACCAAAATCATTTGCTGTTTACGAGATGTTTTATTAGCATGTTTTTCAAGAAAGCTTATCTCATGCTGACTTAAAACTGCTTATTTCATCCTCAAATAATAAAATAAGCAGTTTTAATGAAACATTTCAAATACCAAAAAAACTGCTTAAAATGCACCAGAAGACAATCATAAGATACTCGTTTGAAATAATAATCCCAAACACAAAAATTATAGTAATTAGATGCATGCATTCTTAATTCTGTGACAAACTTCATGTGTAAGAATAACTTACTTAAGAGCATCAGGGATGACCATTCTTTTCTTCCTGTTGTAAGGGGTTGGAACTCCCTCGTACACCTTCAACCTAGCTAGGGCAGCAGCTCCACGCTTGGTCTTGTGTGGAATCATTCTAAAATCCAAATATCAATAGTTAAATCCAAGTGAAATGACAAAATCATAAACATTCCTACAAAACTATGCAGGCTGATAGAATTTCATTTAAAGCTCAAACAAACAGAGCTTTTAAACAACTGATACATCTAAAATACCACCCATTTCATAAGATTGACTTATATTAACCAGATGACACCTACAACTTGATTCGCTGATTGTGTTAAATTCATTTTACATCAATCATGTAACAAGATGTACTAATCCGCACCAAAAAAACAAATCCTATATATACAATATCACCACCCTAATTTCAAGACACGCATTATTCAGTCCATACATAATTCAGCTAAAACAACTCACTTCTTTGAAAACCAAATAGAATGTGCAACATATCAATTTAGCTCAACTTTCTTATTTATTTGAAAAAGCCAATGAATCATATACATTTCATTAAAGCTAACTGTATACAATCTAAGACCTGTATTCAAGCCACATATTCTATACATAATATCTGATAAAAACTAACAAACTACATAAAACTACTTATAAACATAAACAATAGCAGCAAATACCATGTATGTCACTGTGTGTAGCGTAATAGGTGTCTGTTTAAGCTTATTTGTAGCTTTATAAGTGTATGTAATTTCAGCTTATTTTTCATAAGCTTAAACTTTCCAGCTTATTTTGAGAACTATGGGCTTATATAAGCTTATTATAATAGAGTAAACTTACATAAGCACACAAGTCTCAAAACAAGCCAAAACTTTTGAGTTCATGAAAAATAGCAAAAACCGCAAAAACCGCAAAAAGCTCATAAGTTGACAAATAAGCTTAAACAAACACACACTAAATACCCAATACAAACAATTAAACAGGGTGTTTCTTTAAGCTAATTTTTGGGCTTATATTTGCTAGCTTATTTTTCAGCTAAACTCATAATAACCTTAAACAACCATCCCCCAAAAGCTACATACAAACACACTACAACTTCACACACCACATTACATCATAACACAACATTAAAACAAATAATCAAAAAGTAAACATAATATAAAAAAATAATAATAAAATAAAAAAAAATATTAAAAATATACCCTCTGATAGTCCTCCAAAGGATCTTAGAAGGAGCCCTGAAATGAATAGGACCATGAGAAGGCTTAGTGTTCATCCTCTTCCTCAAAAACCTCAAATACTTCATTTTCTGTCGGACTAGACCACCCGACAAACATATCTCCTCACATCGTACAACTGTCACTTTCTGCCCATTAAGAAGCTCCTTTGCCAAGATGGAGGATAGACGGCCCAGCATGTGGTGACGGGCGTCCACCACCACTTCCTTTGCGCAGATTCCTGATCCGTTCACCATTTTTGCAGGGAGTTATTAGGGTTTCTGGCGGCTGTGTGGGAAGTGGGGATTTTGAAGGAAATGGTCTATATGAATGAAGATGGGGTGGTATTTTAGGGTTTTGGGGTTTGGGCTTTTCGTTGGTGGTGTTATTGGGCTTTGGTTTTTGGGTTTTATAATGTTAGTAGCTTTGAGACTTTGTTTAGTTTGAGACTTTGTTTAGTTTGGGTAGCTTTTGATTTGAGTCATTTGATCAAATCCAATGGCTCTTAATGCCCTAACTTGACTCAAGTAACTTCAGAGAATCCTAGCCCTAAATAGAAACATACTTTCACAAATTTACTAACCATTCTGGTATATATAAAAGTTAAAAATTGTTTATTTGGCATTTTTATTTATTTTTACGCTTATGTGTATTGAATGTATGGATCTTCCATTTTTATATTAGCCCCTTTATTTTCATAGTTTTATATATTTAACCCAAAAAACAATTAAACAAACAAATCTATTTCATCTTTCTTTTAAATCATTTCTTCTTTTATTTGATTAAACCACACACACCTGCAAGAATTTCAAATTTGACTAAAAACTCCGTTTGACTTAAAACCACACATTTCCTCCTTCATTAAACTATTTCATCGTTCCTTTTAAATTCAACCACCAAGATTGAGTCATCTTCACACAAACCTGCAACAATCTAGCAAACCAGCTCTGGCGATTCGGCGGCAATGACGTCCTGCAGTGGTGGCAGCAACGATTAATCGATCGCGGTGATTATGGCCTTTCAGATTTAAAGGAGGAAAGGAATTACGGTTATAATCTTAGTACTGGATGATCTTTGATCATTTACATTAGGGTTAAGAACGTTCGGTGATTTGGGGAATATGCGTCAACGGAGAAGATTTACCAACAATATTAAGACACAAAGAAAAACAAATAATCATTTAGCATAACACACAAAAATACTTGTCGTCATTTTGTCTATTAAAGACTACAACATATATTTAGCTTGATTTTATTTGTAAATGAATTAGTTTCATCACCATTTCAAAAATTAACCAAGTTCAATACTTAAAAAGATAAATAGACCAACTTTCAAGAGATACCGACTAGAAATATTGGACTAAATTAGAATTTGAATTAAGACTTGAGACCCATTCCATTGGAAAGTGCACTAAAAGAACTGAAAAATTAGTTTTGATCTCATTGAATCAGACGAATGGTTGATTTACTACGAATTTTTGAAGATGACCAAGTTCTGAAAATCAGAAAGACACATCCACAGTTCCCTTAAATATAAGGGAGCCGTATGTCCTGTTCCAAATTTAGTCAATTATGTATATCGACTCAACGAAAATGTGTAAAACTTAATAAGCTTGATGCCAAATATATAACGCATATATTAAACATCATTTCTACTTTTAGGACATAGAAAAACATTAATGAAAATACTTTTTCAACAAAACTAGAAGTTGTTCCAAAATGCTCCTTTCAAAAACGTATGTCTTTGTAATTTGCTATAAAAACAGATTTAAACCTACAAACTCTTTTAAGAAAACTTTCTTATATTTTTCAAGGAAACACTTAACATAGTATAACAAAGTATATTTAGTAACAAAACTTGTAAGTATTAAGCAAAAAAAAAAAAAAACGTTTCATACTGTTGGGTCAGTTCGGCAGTCACTTCCCATGAACTAGGATTTGAATAGAAAATACCCTAAGTACAGGATACTGAAGATAACTTGAGTATGCAAAATTGAAGACACATTCAACTAACAAAGCTGAAGATACGTTCAACTCATGTAACATGCAAAGCTGAAGACACATTCAGCTCAAACACTAAAGACAACTTCAATACACAAAGCTGAAAACACATTCAGCTCATACACTGAAGACAACTTCAATATACAAAGCTGAAGACACATTCAGCTCATCCCTTACACTTAACCTTAACTTCTTTAGAGTCCTTGAAGATACACAAAGTCTTTACTTCAAGATTAATGATGCAGATCAGTAACTGATGACCAAGTTCAAATTAAGAAGTTCAGTTCAGCAAGGGTGACAATTCCTTGTTGAACGATGGTGATCTCTTCTGCACAAATATGTTGATCAAAAAGTCTCTTGGCATCTAGAAGGTCTCAAAGGCGGAAAAAAGATACTTTATACACAAGATAAAATAAAATCTACTTAGAAATGACAAACTGTCACAGTTGGTATAAAAGTACAAGCAGTATACTCAATTGTTCCCTAAAGTATATGAACCTTGTACTATTTTTAGAACATCCATCGGATGTTAAACACCCGGATATTTAGAGCAACAGTAAAATAGCATCCGGATTCTTGTATAAATTTGGAACCTTTTGGAAGATTAGGGTTTTTAGTGGTAGTCCAATTTATCCATTTTCAAGACATGACAATATTTAATAGTCAATACTGTTTAACAAGCTTGTTATATTAACTATTATGCTCTAAATTAATAAGGTGTATGCAATTGTAAAAAGACATACAATATATAAAAGTTCTTAGAACATACTAAACATCCTACACAATTATGTAAAATTATTTATGTCTATGTAAAGTTCTCTATAACCATGCAATCATAACTTGTAGAGGAAATAAGTTGCTTGTTTCACCTATAAAACCAAATTTGTTATCACTCATAAACTCTTGAACAAAAAACATCTAAATAACATGTAATTCATACATTGAGATGCTATCATTGTTTTTCACCCTTATATGGACAAATTTATGTTGATCATTAGCATCACTTGAACACACTAGATATATGTTGGTGCCAATATTATGTATTAATGGTTAGTGCTAGCCGCATTAAAAATACTTTACGTTGCTGTGAGGCCACATATATTTTATGGCAAGAAAAACACTCTCAATTGTTGTATTACGTGATACATGCTCCTTAGCAATTTTGGAAAAAAATCACAAAAATCCAATATCCCTACGAATACAATTCTAGTCAGCAACACACAATAGCTTTTCTATATAATATCTATATACATATACAACATGACACCAAATTATATACGTCACTATACTCAGGTAAAATGGCTACAATAGAAATTAGCATGATGCTCTTCCAAAAGTTCGCCTATCTAAACTACTTTTCACATAAACCAATTGATGCATTAATTTTTTATATAGACTCACGTCAATTAAGCAATTAAGCATCAAACACCAACTATTTTTGTAAGTTTTTAATGTATTTAAACTCCCCCTAAAAAGATAATACTCTTTCTTGAGTGAGGTATCACTTCTCTACCATAACAAACCACCACAACAAACTGACAAACATAGACACATAAACTCCTAGGTGCATATCAAACTCATGTGCGCTTAAAGTCTTCGTAAGTACACAAAATTTGACAAAATTGTAACTAAAAAAAAACCTTGGCGCATAAAGTTCTAAGTGCATATGCACTTTCTGCGCGATAAAAGTCAACCGTGAAGGCTGTGTGTCCCAATCAAATTCAAAGTGCTAATGACGGTGCATTAATATGTAATTTCATGAATGTAGTACTACAGGTTTAATGGTAGTATAATCGAGTAAATAATTGAATTTGAGTTTAATTCGTCTCCTTTTTAGTTATTTACAATATTTAAAAGGGATAAAGTAATATACTCCGATTGTTACGCATATGAATTGTTCCTAATCTTACTTTTCACTTTTATATGTATGCATCTGGTTACTTTATTTGATGCAAGGCATGTTCGAGCTCCTGCTCCTCTGGCTTAGCCACCGGTTTATCTTTTTATATTTGTATTTTATTGTAAAATATTATGGGCTTATGGGCTTATGTCTATTCATCCTAATCTTGATTAACAAGTTAGGGTTTTTCTATGCCTTATAAATACCTTCTATTGTAACATTATGAATACATCTCAATAATAAGAATTCTCTTTCTCTCTCATTCTTGTGTTCTTGTTCATTATATTTACAACACGTTATCAGGACACTCTAAATGTAATTTTAAATCTCAAGAGGTAATCCTTGAATTTTTCTGCATATTTAAGTTACTAATGTTTTGACATTCGAACCTGCAAACTTTGGTCATAATTTTCATATGAATATTAATTAATTGAACTTAAAGCGAGAAATCCGCATGTATGGAGTTGGTATTCTTGAATATTGCTTAACATATCAAACACCAACTATAACACAAATCATGCTTTATCTTATTTTATATATTTCTTTGGGAAATGCTAACAAAAGCCCTAAGGGCTGTTGATAACAACAAATTTTTCAAAAATTCTTCAAATATTCAGAAACATGCTTAACATTTTTCCCTAATATGACCAATAGGAAGAGTGAATTAAATTTGTATGTGCGAAATAATAGGAAGTTGTTAGTGATTTTGGATGATTTTAAAGGATTTTATCTGGACATTGTGAAATATCTTAACATGAATTTCGGAAATTAGGTGTTAACAACAACCCTAAGGGCTGCTGTTAGCAAAACCCTCTTTCTTTTATGTGTTTTGTGCTGAAAATCTTGCACATATGTTTCTATCTGGTTATATGTTTATTATACTATTGTTATATATTTGATGATAACTCTTAAATTTGATGATCCACTAAAGTTTATGCTTCGATCGGTAGAGGTTAGCATTTACATTTGAGTTATTAGTCTTATTTTTCTTGGTAATAGATATAATAACTAGGCTCTTTTGGTAAAACGTTAACATTTAATGACGTGAGAACTAAATCCTAGTTTATAACTAACATAGAATATTGTGTTTTATTAGCTTTATAGCATTCTTTATTTTAATGATTATCTCGTAGAATATACGGATTGTGTTATAATTAATCTAATCGTATCCAAAATTGCAATAGTGGGATACTAGACTTCTTGATCATACTCCTATAATATTATGACTATGGGTTGTTTCGTGAATCGATATTTAATATTATAATTTTGTTTGATAAATTGACTGCATTGTGGCACATCTCGTTTAAAAAGAAAAGCCTCGGTGGTATATACTTTTGTTTTTGGCCAATGTTTATTTATGGCTATTAGAAGGATCAACAGAATATGATAATTCATTATGAATTTGCAGCTACTTCTCTCCTTCTAAAGGAATTATCCATCTTCTATATCCCATATATATGCATTTAGGTGGAGTAATTTACACACAAAAAACAAAAATAGGATATGTTTGGTTTATAACCAAAACCAATTATCAAAGGGAGGATTTATAATAACATATTGGCATGATGCTAATTTTGTTGTTGTGTATATTATAAAATGGCCCCATACAACAACACAAGTTTTTCTCTCATTTTCATTTGATAATTTAGAAGTAATTCATCGCATTTTCATGATGAAATACTTACTCTGGAATGTTAGGCTCGCATTGAGCTATTAATCATGCAAACTTGAGGTTGCGATTTAATGACCATTAGACGATGCATCGATTTTAAACTCTAAATGGTCCATACAATGGATTTGTATGCTTACATATATCCATTTGTTTTCTTTCCTATTAAAATTGAGGAATTTAATTCCATTCTAGTTGATAGAATAATAATCAACTTTTTAATTCAGATCTAACACTGAAATTGTGAGACTGAACTCGCTTATGTTTTTTTTAATGCAGTTTGAGCTGCATACAATCATAGCGAGATTTTTGAGAATATTACTTGCTTTTGTGTGGTAATGTATCCTTGAGATCTTACCATAATTTAACGAATCTTTCATCGTTAAGTATTCCCTTTTAAGGTCCTCACGAAGAAGGAGGACTAAAGTGTTAATGTCTATATTCAATGAATTTAGACAAGGTGTATAAAGTATAAACCTTCTTCTTACCTCATTTGTCAACAACAATTCATAATTCACATTTCAAACTAAAAAAAAACAATGTTGAGTGAGCTCGGATCGTATGATTAGCGACTAGTGTGTGAGAAGTGTGAAGTGTGTGAAGTAGAGAGAATTTGGTAACTAGTCTTTTATTGATTTGATGTTGATACAAACCAACATGACAACGAGAAATAAGCTAAATCTCCTTATTTATAGTCTCATAGGAAAGTAACTATCTTAACAAAACAACTTTAGTCCTTGCACTATTAAAGTGTATACAAGTTGACATTTTATTATATCTAACAATCTCTCCCTAAATGACAACTTGGTAACTATTTTAAACAATGACAATTTCCTCTTTAGCTTTGATGCGTAGACCGACGACTCATGCCTTTTCATCTTTCTCGATCACTAACACACATCTCCAATTTACTAATTACTTAGAAAATAAAATGTTGTTAACTTCTCAACGACATTATCAAGCCGTTCTTCTCTTGTTAAGGTAGTCAATCATTTTATGAATTAAACATATCTTTGAGCTGCTGAGGATTCGGTATTTAAGTTGAGGATGACCTTGTAGCACATTGTTAATGAAGTTATCAACTCGACTTTATACTTTAATTCTTGAACTCAAAGTCAACATTCTCGAAGACAATTGGTATTCTTGATTGTTTTCTGTAACTTGAATCTTTAAAAGCATATATGAAATCTTTATCTGTAACATCTTGAAGATTAAAACATTCTTGATGAACTTCATCTTTAATGTGGATTTCAATCGATAATTGTTGTTGAAGAAAGATGTTGGGAATTATATTTATTGATTTGATGATACAAAACAAGAAGAATGAAACATGAGGGACTTAATGTGACAAAAGATAAAGAAAAAGATGGAAGATAAAGATTAGGAAAGTATTTGTTTCCTAATACAATTCGTAGTCTTTTGTAACCCTAATATCTCTCTATATAAAGAGACATAGGGCGTAGGTTTTTAATGTGTATGTCTTCCATAATGTAGTCGACTAAAAGGTGTGTGTGTGTAACCTAGGCGTAGAAGATAAACGCCTAGGGTTTATTAATGTTTAGTTAGAGTTAGTTGGTTAGTCAGCCTCAAGGTCGTTCTACCTTGATCAAGTAGGATTGGGGCTGTAAATTATTAAGTGTTAGAGATGATAATGAAAAACCTTGTTGATAACATTGATGTTCTTATTTATTATTCCGCTGCATGTTATTCAATGTTATTGTTCCTAGATAATTAAAGGTTTAACAGCCTGGAGCCCGTAACGATCAAGGAGTGCTGGGTTCCTACATGTGGTATCAGAGCCTGGGGCTCGTGATATCTGGGATTACAAGGTGTTTTTGATGTCGATTTTATTGAAGAAAAGGAGCAGATGTAGATATTAAGGTTTTACTGTCGAATTGTCAAAAGAAAAATATAGAAGACATAGAACCCTAACTGTCGACAAGTGCATGTGGCTCAGTCATTCTGGTGGTGCAATCAAGATTTATTTTTGGATCTGTGTGACGGCAAGATAACAACAAGGTAAAACACATTCAATTTGTTTGTCACATGGTGCGTAAAATTATTTATTTTATTCTTGATTGGCTGATCCAATGAAGATAACCTCGTATTGCAAATTGGTAATTGGTTCCTCGTACATCAATTAATAAATTGGTCGGTGCAATTATTTAAGGTTCTTTATCTTGTGCACATCATGGGTCGGTTGATATTAAGATGGATAGAGATTTGCATACGTTTTCTTATTGCATGCTTTATCAATTGTATTAAGTGCTTGAGTTTGTCATGGTCTGCATGGTGATTGATTGATTATACTATTTATGATCATGGGTTAATACAATTGATTGAGATATTAATTAAGTGGGACTCATTCGTTTTTTAAGTTGTTGATAATTATTATCGTGGGACGGAGCTATTTGTTATCAAAAGGGTTTGTCCGCGTCTTTATTCCTACCTCGTACTAATGGAGTTTTTAACGTGGGTATGTGATTATTGGGTATTTGACGACAAAATACTATATGGATCAACAATTCTATTTGACGTCTTTTGCAAGTGGTTAGTTTAATTGGGTAAGTGGCGACAAGGATTTAATTGGTGTCGACTAAAAGTGAATTTTATTTTGCCGTGGATGAATTAATTGCATGTGGGACTAGTTTGCTATATTATTTATCAAAGGGGTTGAAACTTGAAAAACGAAAAGTATGGTACCAAGTGCTGATAAAGGTATAATTGATTACTATTATCGAAGGTCAGTGGATATTTAAGGTTGATTTATTTTGCTAATTGGTTATCCTTGTTCGAATCAAAAGTAACTGATCTGGTGCTTGGCAATTAAAGTGATCATCACGTGATCAGGAAGGTGCAAAGGGATAAAACTCTTATTGCTTTTGATCATATGTTTGTCGATTTGTGCAAAATAGTTAAGCAGGTTAATTGTCGGTGATAGATGGATTTATTGCTCGAGGTTCGATGCGACATATGATTGGTTATTGGTTTGTAGTGTTCGAATACTTACTGTTGCCAATTATATTTGATTTTGCTGCTCGACAATATTTCTGCTGCTCCAAGGTACTGTTAGTTCAAGAAGTATGTTCAAGCTAAAAGTGGGTATATCTTTGAAGTTACTCCAAAGTAGTGCTCTTGCAAAGTACTGCTCCAAAGTACTGCTATGTCCAAAGTACTGTGTATATTTTTTAAAGTACTGCTGCTGCGTGTCTCATTGAAAGTACTGATCAAAGTACTGCTCCATGGTTTCATAGTACTGCTGAACGTTTCAAAGATGGTTCAACAGTACTTTGGATAGGTCGTGATTGTTTTTAATTTTATTGGTGACCATGAGATACACGAAGTAAGGGGAAGTACATATGATTGATTCGAGATGAGTTTGATTGGTTTTGGATTACGCACATAGAAGATTATTTGGTATCTACACACAGGAAGAAGTTTTGTTCTTAAAGGTTTCAAAAGGCTCGTTATTTGGTTCATTTGATTAATTGATTACGAAGAAGGTTGAATATCATCTATTTGATATTGTAGTTGAGTTTCACAGGTGCGTGTTCTTATCATATCTCAAGGTGGGTGTTACACTTTGAAGATAACTTGTTCGTGCTTTATTGTTGTGACAAAGACTTGATGAATCTAGCAAAGGTGTGTGATTTACAAACTGAAGGTGCTCAATGCTCACATTTGCTATCACTTTAAGGAGTTAC
>LBNU01025806.1:55211-69833 GCA_014162995.1 Artemisia annua | reverse complement strand
CTCAAGGTCGTTCTACCTTGATCAAGTAGGATTGGGGCTGTAAATTATTAAGTGTTAGAGATGATAATGAAAAATCTTGTTGATAACATTGATGTTCTTATTTATTATTCCGCTGCATGTTATTCAATGTTATTGTTCCTAGATAATTAAAGGTTTAACAGCCTGGAGCCCGTAACGATCAAGGAGTGCTGGGTTCCTACAAAAGATCTTGAATAAGATGATAAACAATTGAGCTTTGTAGAAGATTCGAACATTTGACTTTAAGCTTGAATCTTCATGTCTTTCGCTCCCCCTCAATTGAATATCCATCTCTAGAAGTAGTGATCTTTGTTGTCAAAGTCTTTAATTTTGATCTTGATTAATTTGTTGTTGAAGATGACATTCTTATTAATGAGAAGTGATCACATGATATTGTTGAAATAGCTATCTTGATAGAGCTTTGATCTTGATGAGAACTACCACTTATTCCAAACACTTGTTGATGTAACTTTCTTTAACATCTACGAACATGTCACTAATATCCCATTTCAACTAACCATTCTTGAACAAATTACTTGAAGACAATAACCAACCATGAAGACGAATCATATCTTCTTGATCTCAATTACGGGATGTTTCTTTAAGACGAATCATATCTTCTTGATCAAACAAATTAACATTTACGAACATGTCACTAATATCTCATTTCACCTAACCCTTCGCTCACCTACAAGTGTATGGGGTGTTTGTTTAAGCTTATGTATGAGCGTATAAACTTTTATATTTTCGATTTACGTTCCATAAACATTTGAAAACCTATAACAAATTTATATAGGATCATGAGCTCTAGAATAAGCTGAAAAATTGAGTATATATTACGAAACATATAAGCTCGTAAGCAGATAAAAAAAAACTAAAATAACAATTGACTCTTGTGACAAATTATATTGCCATTCATAAAGCTTTTTTCGAAATCAAATCACATCACATACGAGCTACTCAAATTTGTTACTCCGTCATTATCAATTAAAACACAAAAAACAAAAGAATATATGGATAAAATCCTCTCATATTCAATTTAAACATAAGAAGTCATGTTAGATTTGTTGTGACTGAAAACTTGTTTTTTTAACAAAATAAACATAGATGACCCATTCTTCTTTTAACTAATACTGTGTTTTCGAGTATTACTTAAAAGAAAAATGAAAACAAAAGGTTTTATAGACAGATAGGTTACCTAACTTTCCAACTTTATTCGCCTAAATTATCAAACTTTTATTTTGTTTACTTAAGTTACTAAACTTTAGTTAAACATCTCACCTCTATTTTGTGTAATCAAGTAACCCAAATGCATTTTTTTAAGGTAAGCTAAGTAACCTAAATGTTGCGTTTTATAAACTCAGTAACCTGAATGTCAACTCAGTGTAGTTCAATACCCCGTTTGCACAAAAAAAAAAAAAAAAAATGGTAACTTAGGCGAATAAAATTGAAAAAACAAGAAAAGTTGTGTTATATGATTTATTTATTTATTTATTTTTTATTTTTTATTTTTTTTAAAGAAAGAAAAAAAAAGATTGTAAAATCAGGCTAAAAATGAAATAAAACATTTTTAAAAAATAAACAGCAGCAGATCGCAAAGAAGAAGATGACGATTAACAACAACAATTTCATTAAACTAATAGCAACACTGATTTCATTATTAATCTCATCATCTTCATTAACACATGTTGCTGATGCTGCTGCTTCATCATCGTCAGCTCACACCAACAACTGGGCTGTTCTTGTTTGCACATCTAGATTCTGGTATATATCATTTTTTTCTTTGTTTATGCTTTCAATTGTTCTTGTTAAGACGTTTTAAATGGGTGGTGTTTGGGATTGCTTATTTTTTAGTGCTTATTTCAGCCTAGTTTTTGTCAAACTTTTACAAATAAGCAGATTAGTAAATAAGCAATGCTGAACTACTCATAAGCAATCCAAAAACTATCTTCTATACTGTGTATCTGATGCAACATAAGTATGAGTATGTTAAGCTGTTTTAGGGGGTGTTTCAGATTTTGCTTATTTTTAGGTGCTTCTTTGTGTATAATACTCCGTAACTAGTTATTGCCAACGCTTGAAATCTGCTTGCCAAATAAGCAGTTGAATAACCCATGCCAAGATGATAAGCAATTCAAACACTATCATCTACGTTGTGTATCGATACAACAAAGAAGCACTATTGCAGCACATTTACTCTCCCTTTATGGAACTTGATATAAATGAGGCTTAGTTATTAAGATGTGAAGCAACTTATGAATGTGATTTCGTCACTTAGATTATGACAACAATACAGTGTCAATTGAACATGACATAAATAGTTTCAGTTTTTGATCAATGGAGTCATTCCTTTTTGCAATGTTCCGAGTTCATTGAGAAGTTCATTTTCAAAATTTCAACCTGTAATTCATTATTTTTCTAGTGATGGGCATGCAACATAACTGACGTCATTTGCGTTGGGCTTTTTTTTTGTCATGATCGAGGGGCACATTTAATTTTTAAGTATTAGTTAGAACCCTACTATTAAACCATGTTCTATGCTACTGGTTAAAGGTTGCCTTTAATATTGGACGAGGGGAAATATTATATATGTTAGGATCACACTTCACATAATTCTTTGACATAAAAATGACACTACAGGTACACCTATGCCCTTTCGTAGTTATGTGTAGCTCTTAATTGTGCGCCAATTCAGTGTCAGAGAGAAGTTGGAAAAGATTAATACTTGCTGTATCCTATTGGATGTAGACATGACTTACATCTTTTAGTCATCAGAATAGGGCCTCTGCAGAGCATTTTTAACATATTGAAAAGCAATAAGCTAATACTGATATCACGCATTGAGTGCTAACCATGTGCTAACCGATGCTGATTTTGCACTCAGACCTTTTCAAATTAACTATATGCCATTGTTATTTCAGGTTCAATTATCGGCATATGGCCAACACTTTATCCTTGTATAGGTATGCGGGGTTTCTGTTTATCATAATATCATCTTAATTTTCAGTCACAACTATTGGCACTTTTGTATGATGATAATTTAATGTTTGTAAATCTTTTTCTCGTTCTTCTCATTTAGGACCGTGAAACGACTAGGGATACCTGATGAGAGGATCATTCTTATGTTGGCTGATGATATGGCTTGTAATGCTCGCAACAAGTACCCTGCACAAGTTTTTAATAATGAAAACCATAGGCTTAACTTGTATGGTGATAACGTTGAGGTAAACCTTTTATCAGTTTGAACAGCCATTTTCAGAGGTTGCATATGTTGTCCACTTTAGAAGAGATGCTGATATTAGCATACTGCAATGTCAGGTAGACTATAGAGGTTATGAAGTGACAGTTGAAAACTTCTTGCGAGTTTTGACGGGGCGCCATGAGAATTCTGTTCCAAGATCCAAACGTCTTTTGAGTGACGAGGGTAGCCACATACTGTTATACATGACAGGACATGGAGGAGACGAGTTTCTGAAATTTCAGGACGCGGATGAACTTCAGAGTCATGATTTGGCTGATGCAGTCAAACAAATGAAAGAAAAGCGTAGGTGAGAGCAAGAATGGCTTATCTTCTAGACTCTTGCATACCCTTGTTTCACTTTCTGATGAAGTAAAACTAAATATGATGACTTTGGGTGGTCTTAGAAGAACGGTATTTCTGAGCACGTGAAACTAACTTATATTTTTTCAGCTGCTGACACGCATCAAATGTGAATGGTCTGAAAGCAGGCCATGTTTAATTAATTTCCTATAAACAAACTAGCTACTGTCATTATCATTAACACTAGAATGATGACTTATTTGTGCTCTTGTTTGATCATGTTTAGGTTCAAGGAACTGTTGATTATGGTAGATACATGTCAAGCTGCTACACTCTTTTCCCAGGTCTGAGTCCTTTTCTTACCGGGCTTCTTGCCTTTAATAGGAGACTATGTGTGCTTATTATCTAGTATTCACTATTAAAGGCATCTGCAATATCAGTATCTAAGATATATACTTTTGAATTCTCCAGTATCACTAATATTCTTATAAAGACTAATACAAAGTGTTTAGGGTTCACTAATATTCGTAATTGTGTGTTAATTTAATACGTACAGTGTTCGTATTTGACCAAATTAAAAGTGTTTCTTTATGATACTTTTCGAGAAAGTACCTCAAAGCTCCAGTATGTCACATAGTCAAAGCTCCAATATGTCACATAGATTTCATCTATACGATTAACATTGTACCTAGTTGTTCAACGTATTAACTTCTTATCATTACTCGGTTGATACCAATATGTAGTAACTTTTTAGATGTGTTTAGGCTTGGCTAATGCGTATATGCTTAACATGCAATTAAGTTCTTCAATCATGCTGTTACAAAAGAAACATGTCACATTCCAATTTCCAAATTTATAAGGCTCGATTCTCTTTTGTCAAGCATTAATTATGGTGTGGATCATATGCTTTTTCAGCTCCATTCACCTGGCATTTTGGCTATGGGAAGTAGCATGAAAGGGGAAAACTCGTATTCGCATCACTTGGATTCTGATGTGAGTATGATCTTGGATGTTAGCAACTCGAAAAGTTTAATCTTTGATATATAGCAAAATTTCTATACTGCTAACTTCCCTTACTATCGTTCGTAAAATTTTGTGGTACAGGTTGGTGTCTCAGTTGTGGATCGATTCACTTACTATACCCTAGCTTTCTTTGAGAGGCTCAATGTGTATGACAATGCATCATTAAGCAGGTATAAGAAAATCTGCATTATGGAAGTTCTATATGCTTCCCCAGCCTATACTTATATCTCTTTTTATGTTGTTTTTGCAGTCTGTTCAGCTCATATAATCCAAGTTTGTTGCTGTCAACTGCATACTATCGAACAGATCTATACCAAGAGCAAGTGGAGAATGTATGTCACTTGTAAATATATCGTTTTTTCTTTGTACATTTTGTTTGTGAAAAGAGGATTCCTATTTGTCAAGGGCTAGTCATTCGGTACCTTAGTACTGATAGTAGAGATGGCAAAATGGGTGGGTTGTGCTACTTGGGTGATTGGTCAAAACATTAAACTTTTTGATACAGGTTGGGATGGCTTGACCCGAAGCACTATTGTCCAAAATTTTGTAATTTTTTTAATATCAACTAATGTGCCAAACATGATTACAAAAACCATGTTATTTCAGAAATAATCTAATATCGAGTAAAATGATTAGGAGGTTCTGTTATTGAAAACACACTTTGGATGAATTAGACCCCGTTTAACTCGTTACAGATAAAACGTGGCTCAAATCAAACCATTCATGCAATTTGGCTCCTATAAAAGAAATCTTATTCCTCCCCGGTTTTACCCTTGTTTTTATATATCATCACTCACGACTCTGAACTTTTCATGTTTGCCAACTTACAATGCCTTTAAAACCCTCATTATCCCCGGTGCCTGGAATCAATATTTCTAACCAATGAAGTAAACAATTTTACTAATCCAAGTGGAACGTGGAAACGTGCAAACCAACAGTGATTAATTGCAAACTATGCAATCAGGACTAAATAATTGACTTTAATCTGTCTGCTCATCAGGTACCAGTGACAAATTTCTTTGGTTCAGTCATGAAAACGATCCACACTAGTTCTGCTTACAGAGCAATTTCTGGTAGAGATAGCAGCAGGGCCAAATTAGTTGCGTCATCAGATAAATCTTACGACAGGGATGCTCAAAGAATAACAGATAATCCAGATCCTGAGAAAGATTCGTATCATTATAAGGCAAAAGTAAGTGTCTTGATTTTTCTTGAAACAAATCTAGTTGAACCATTTACTTTTCAATGGGCCGATTTGAGTTATGTTTTATCCCTCACGGGTGAAATAGCTAAAATAAAATATCGCCGGGAAGTAAATGGGTCATATGAGGCAAGTGACTGAAAGTCATTGAAAGTGTATCCTGACGAGTTAATGCATAAAACTTCCTAAACTGTTTTATTCAAAAAGTTAGATTACATAATGTTTAACATTATAAAATTCTTTGGAAAGAAACCTTTTCAAAACAACCTAACCCGACACCAAATCACCTTTCAGTCTGTTACCCATTCAACCAGACCCGCCCTTTTTCCACCTCTAAAGGAAAGTCTATATGATTTATTTATCTTGGTTTGTTTTTATATGATCTACTCCTTGCACTAACGCCGGTTTGCTGTAGGTGGTGGAACGTGGAACTTGTCCTCATGCAGAGTTGTGGGATGTCATTGTTGAAAAGGTTCAAAGTATCAAAGATGTTGACAGCATTGTGAATTACGGTTTGGTCGGAATGCTGGCCCTGGTGGCAGTTTCTACCTGGCAGTCATCATGAAGGTAAGAAACATTTGATCGTCCAAATATAAACATACCCCTGACTTGCATGATCTGTTATAAAGGTAGCAGGTCGATTTTGGTTTGTGTTTTTATCTCAAATAGGTCAAAAGGGTAAATTCATAACGTGTAGCTAAGAGGGAAGGGGTCATATGGGTTGATAGTTGACCTAAAGTGTATTTTTTAACACCCCTAGAACGTTAAAGCTTGTGTAATAAGTTCTGTTAAACCCAGGGCATGTGCCTTTGTGCATTTTATAACTACATTGAATTCCTTTTCTCCTCGTTTTGGTTGTCAAATTTCAGTTCTCATGACTGTTGTATCCTGTTTCATTTCAGGTCTGGCAAAAAGTGGTTAGATAAACAACTTGAGATTTCGTAGCAAGGTCTTACTCTCAAGAACTTCCTTTTATTTACAGAATCCAGCCAAATTCAAATTATCAAGCAACTGAACCAGCCATCATTTACGGTTCTCAGTTTGTGCTTGGCAGTTGGCACTATACTAGTAAATACAACTTCAGTTAGATCTTTCTTGTATGCACGTTTTGGATTTATTGACCTTGAGATTTGACTTTGTCCGTGCTGTCCAAATTGGACCCAATTTGTAGGCTAATCCTTGGTAGTTAATGTTGGTTTATTTCATATATTCAATAGAATGGGATTCGAATTCACGGCTAGTATAGGCAGACTTCGTGTATGAGGTTATTATTTTGATTTTTTTGTTCATATAATTTGTTGCTAGTGTTTTGTATAGACGAATGAGGTCTGCTTAGATATGAATACAAAAAGTTCCCCCCTCTCTACTGCCTCTCTTGAGCGTTTAAGGGAAAGTAAAATGATTGAGAGGCCTAAATGCGTGACTAGTTTTATGCCTAAATGGATATATGGATTTTTTTGGCACTGATCCAAGAAATTAATAGGGTAAAGCTGTATTGTAAAGAGGGTTTTGCTATCATTCTACAAGTTGTATTCATCAAATATAGCTTTACAATGCAAACATGTTACATATTTTGGATGAACTATGTATGTTAAAACTTAAATTACACATTATTGTTCGTAGACTAGTGACTGCATATATTTTCTGATTTATGACCATCGACAATTTGCCTTGCACAGTTACTTGGTTGTTGGTTGGAATTCTCCCCAAAAAGGATATATGAAGTCTGACATATAACACCAGTCTAATGAAAAAAAAAAAAAAAATGTCCCGATAATTTATCCGACTCACGTGTAATATTTACACTGAGAGCATGAGTGTCATCACATGCCAAAACCCACTTTTCAGTGCATTCTCACTTTTGAAACTCACACACCAAAACACTCCTTCACTCATAAGTCATAACATGCCATTTGGGCCCGACCAACCCACCATTTTGTTTTCTTTTTTATTTTTCTAACAAACTAAATTTCATTCATTTATTAAAAATAAAAGGTGCGTTGCATATTTTGTTGTGGACTAATATAAATTTTGTTAATTTTGGATATCGCAATGAAATTAGTGGTATGATTGGTTAGAGTGCACGGTGTGCATGTTTGTTATCCTCACCGCGCCTTATGTGCCAAATTACTGTTTAAAACTAAGCAAGATCAGGAATCAAACTTCAGACATTTTGCATGTCTATAGAAGCACAAAAAGCACACAGGCAAATGCATTAACCTTTTACTAGAAAAGAGCAATTAGCCTTTCATTAAATTAGTATTTAGGTGTCACTATAGAGGTGAACCATTATTAAGGAAGATACATATAGCAGAAATATCATCAGTCACAATTCCTTTCCTCTTGCGTTTCCAGGCACGTGTTGCACACTCCACCAGTCGTTTAGCTGACTTTGACTTATCAACGGTAGATGAGTCGTCCAAATCTCTAAGAATCAAACATTGATTAAATCATGGTATGATTAAGTCTCCAGGTTAGTTAGGTCTCTCGCTCTAAAAATGTTATAAAAGAAACTAAAAGGCGAGCACATTTAGAAAGCTAAAAATTCCCTAATCTGCGGGTTAGATAGGTCTCTCGCTTGATGTTTGTTTATATATGCTTCTCTATGGTGTTTTTCGTCATGATCAAGTACGCAAATGTATATTGGGTGGTTTTAAGGTTTTAACTAATTATGATATAATATTCGAATATTTATGTAAAATTGATGGCTTGATCCTTGTGACGATAGCTCGTGGGGGGCATGTAGCTCACCGTGGGATTCATGAGTTCAAATCTCATATTATTTACTCATGGTGTCACATGACTGGTTTATTATGTTCGTAACAAAGATAAGATTGAAAATTATCTTAGAAAACTTAAAGGATATTTTAAAACCAAAGGGCTTTGTCCAAGTTGGTACCATCTCCGAAAACTTGTAGGCCTACCAGAGAGATTTTGTGGATAAAAGGTCGCGGGTTCAAGTCTCGGCTGGTGCTCACTCTATTTGGTGCCCCACTGGGCTAGGAGAGTTGGTTGAGTTGCCGAAGCTATTTTTTGTGAGATGTACAATGGCTGATGCCAAAAGATACCCGGAGTCAGAGTGGTACTGCCAATTCTCACCTTTTGTGGATAAAGGATTTTTTGAAGGCTTGTCTTTGCCATAGAAAATGTACCATGTAGTGGGTACACTAAGACTACAACTTAATGTATTTCCATTTACGTTTGTACTCTTGATATTTTAATGTTGATTTACTTCTATATAGATCGTGATTAATGGTTTTTCTAATGAAGATTAAAGGGTAAGTTTTTCAGATTTCTTTGAATAGAGAAAGAAAACAAAAACTTTGACACAATACGATATTGGAAATCAATAATTATGTGCAAATTTGATTCATGAATATCATAAGTTCATAACATGTAAACATAAAACTTTCTATCTATGATTAACAATGTTGCAATTCAATATAGAGCATTCATTGTATCTATTCAAGCATAATAATATAACATCATATAGTCATGAAACTCGTACGTACTAGGAGATTTAAAAGACACGGGTCGACAAATTTCCTAAACATTTTGTACATGGTCCCAAGTTAAATGACGAAATTGCCCCTATCATCTTCTTTTATTATTCTTTGAAACTTTTTATTCTATATAAAGTTTTTAATTTTTCCTTAATACAAAGTTATTTAAATTAACTTTTACTAACGATTACATAAAAACTTAAAGAAAATCAAAAGAGAAGAAGACAACGAAAAGTTAGTAATTTCTTTTATTATTATTATTATTATTATTATTATTATTATTATTATTATTATTATTATTATTATTATTATTATTATTATTATTATTATTATTATTATTATTATTATTATTATTATTATTATTATTTTATTTTATTTTTTGTTAAAAGGGTTACCCCTAGTAAATTTTATTAACAATTAAGTACAACGGATGTTGGTGAATCCAACATTTTTCAGCCCAACAAGGCAAAACAGTAGCACCTAGAATGCTTGAAACCTAAAATATCATAAGAAGGACATGTCAAATGATGATGTACCATCCGATCAGCTCGAAGGATCACCCTTAGTGTAACACCCCCAAAAGTTGTCAATAACAGCGGAAGACTTATCAAAGACAGCGGAAGACTTTCGGGGTATTACTTCAAGGATCTTTGTCACAATTATAGTAAATGACACAAGTTGTTATATAAANAGGGATTCATGAGTTCAAATCTCATATTATTTACTCATGGTGTCACATGACTGGTTTATTATGTTCGTAACAAAGATAAGATTGAAAATTATCTTAGAAAACTTAAAGGATATTTTAAAACCAAAGGGCTTTGTCCAAGTTGGTACCATCTCCGAAAACTTGTAGGCCTACCAGAGAGATTTTGTGGATAAAAGGTCGCGGGTTCAAGTCTCGGCTGGTGCTCACTCTATTTGGTGCCCCACTGGGCTAGGAGAGTTGGTTGAGTTGCCGAAGCTATTTTTTGTGAGATGTACAATGGCTGATGCCAAAAGATACCCGGAGTCAGAGTGGTACTGCCAATTCTCACCTTTTGTGGACAAAGGATTTTTTGAAGGCTTGTCTTTGCCATAGAAAATGTACCATGTAGTGGGTACACTAAGACTACAACTTAATGTATTTCCATTTACGTTTGTACTCTTGATATTTTAATGTTGATTTACTTCTATATAGATCGTGATTAATGGTTTTTCTAATGAAGATTAAAGGGTAAGTTTTTCAGATTTCTTTGAATAGAGAAAGAAAACAAAAACTTTGACACAGTACGATATTGGAAATCAATAATTATGTGCAAATTTGATTCATGAATATCATAAGTTCATAACATGTAAACATAAAACTTTCTATCTATGATTAACAATGTTGTAATTCAATATAGAGCATTCATTGTATCTATTCAAGCATAATAATATAACATCATATAGTCATGAAACTCGTACGTACTAGGAGATTTAAAAGACACGGGTCGACAAATTTCCTAAACATTTTGTACATGGTCCCAAGTTAAATGACGAAATTGCCCCTATCATCTTCTTCTTTTATTATTCTTTGAAACTTTTTATTCTATATAAAGTTTTTAATTTTTTCTTAATACAAAGTTATTTAAATTATCCGATATATATAAAAGGCAGTTTTTCCGTTTTCAAAAACACGCCACCCCATTGGTTGGAACCCCGTTGGAGCACTGTTCATCCAACTGTTCATCCGTTATATTCCCTCTACCCGTTCCGTTTATTGGTTTAGATCACATGATATATGTACCACCCTTTCATTATATCTTTTCCAACTTTCTATCATCTCCTAGAAATTTCCAGTCCCTTTGATTCTTCTTCTCCATTTCATCAAAACGACCAACCTAAAATTCTTTCAACCAAAAAAAAAAAAAAANAAAAAAAAAAAAAAAAAAAAAAAAAAAAACCCACGAAAACACAAATCCAAAAATCCATCAATCAATTATGATTCGATTAAACCTACAAAAAAGAGCGACTTTCTTACATCTGATGGGAAGTAGAGGCGTCGGTGTAGCAACGATTTCGGCGGGCTCAAGAAAGGCGGTCCACACCCTAATAAAGCTGGTAAGTGTCTCTTATCTCAGGTTTAATCATATTTTTAGTATTTTAAAGATTCAATCTTTTTTGTTTTGGTTGAAGTTTTGATTTTTACTGTAAACGGGTTTGATCATGTTTGTGTTTTTATGAATTGGTTATTTTGAAATCTGCCCTTATGTTCAATTGGGTATGGTTTTCGATTTTTATGTTTTTTTTCATGAGTTCAAGCTTATAAACGTGTAGGAAAAAAAGGTGGTTAGTTTTGTTGAAGGATATGACTTAATTTTGTGTGTTTGGGTTTAAGGTTTAGGAGAATTTTCTGGATGAAAGATTATAATTTGATGCTGGTTTTGTAAAAGAAATTGCTTGCACACTGAATGTTTGATGAAATGTGTAGGTAAATACTTTAATGACAATTTTCCATTTTTTTGTAGTTGCTGATGGATAATGAAGAGGATCGGGTAAAGAGTCAGCCGGTTATTGATGCGCATCCGAGGGACATTAGTCGTAATGTGAGATGTTTAAACCTAGGTATGGTTGATGACCATTGTTTCATCTAATTCATAAATTCATCATATGTAGCTCGCTGATATTAACAAGTATTTTCCAGCGATTTTGTGCACAAAGAATGTTCATATTTACTTTTACCTTCGATTTAATGGTTTTGGTACTGATTTCTATAAACAAACTAGAGTGTCAATAGGCTGAATTAGTTTTATGGACAAAAGATGATATTTATGTTTGCATATAATTGAGTGGTGTATGGATTTCTTATTAGAATTGCTTATGCTTTTTCATACAGCATCTAAGTGGTTATGACGAAAGTTTGTTTCAAAAAGTCGTCCGAAATTTGATATTAAATTTCAAACAAACACTGAGATTAAGTTTCAGATTTTATTTTCATGTTTACTGTTAACTTTAACTCATGAAAAAATTAGTTTGAAAAGAGTTCAAGTACCATTTCCTGCTTGGAATATGTTTTAAGTTTTAATACTTTGTATGACCTATTTGTCTAAAGCACTACTGTTTTGCAGTGTTGGTTTGATGAATATCGAGAACGGGTGACTGAGGCTGCGATAATGGTTTTGGCAGCTCTTTGAACTAAACGCAATACCTTAAATATTTATGCTTTCCGGGTAAAACCACAAGAATACTTATGCTTTCCGGGTAATTATCTCTTTATTTTAAGATTTAAATTTATTAGCTTCTGTAGGAAATTTTGAATGTTGGATTAAGTAGTTGATGGAGGTTAGATTTAAGGTATTGTGAAGTTGTGGCGATGTTTTGGGTTGATTTCGGGTATATATACTTGCTGTCACAATTTAAATTATAGGATTTGGGTAACTTAACAATGTTTTGATAAGCTAAAAGATTGATTTTTGGATAGCTTATATCGTATAGATAAATTTTCCTATAAAGAACGTCGAAAACGGACACACAACGAAGGAGATACGGCCGATTTAAGATTGACAAAATAAAAGAAATTTTGACAGCACTTTGTAAAAATATAACATGCTGATTCCGATTTTAAATCGAGATTTTGACCCCTTTATGGTCCAAACCGGCTTAAGTTTAAAACAACAAAGTTGTCCGAAATTGTGTTTTACTAAAAATAGCCCAAGATTTTTAAGCCTGAAGGTGTAAAACGAGGGACTTAGGCTTGGTCAAAGTCGGACAAAATTTTCTGAAAAAGTCAAAGGTACATAGCTGATTGAAAAATAAAAAAGGCATTTCGAGCGATTTCAGGTCTGTTTGAGGCATAAAACCTTTAAGAAATATGATAGTAACATTTATATATTATCTATATATGTGAAGGAACCATCTAAAACATTATTAGGTAAACAAGTTATGCCGTTACTAGATGTGATCAATGTTGATATTAAATAAAGGGGTGTTTGGCTAGAGCTTAAATTAGCACCTAAATAAGCAAATCTGGCTTAAAGCCTGAAGAATCATGACTTAGACATATCTAATAAGCTGTAATATAATTTTGGTAGAGATTGAGATAACTTATTATGGGTTTCGCGTCGTTTAGGACATGTTTAAAAATGGGACAGCATAGTGTGCAGAAATTTGCACCGACTTTGACAAAACATAGAAAAATAACCATAGCTCCGTTTGAGATGTTCTTTACATATCCGGAAAGGCGAAAGAGTCTATTTTCTAGAAAAAATATTTCCAGACCTTAAATGTAAGATTAAATGGGTCAAAATCAAGTTATTGCAGCAGGTTGCAGAATTTCTGCATAAAAAGGAAAACTAAATGTTAGGATCACTAAGTGCATTTAGTCGTAAATTGGGATTAAGGAATATTTTTGGACAACTTTTACGTTCGGAAATTTCTAAGCTTTCCAAAAATAGTAACTTTTCACCATATATCTTCATTAAAATATGATTTTACTAATTGAACTAAGACACAAACACATATGGATGACGTCGAATTCTGAATTCTATAAACGATTATGCGTCGTTTTGTTGTATATTTCTTTCATCCTAAGTCGCGTATTCATTTTTAGGTTACTCTTAGGACTGTTTTAGGCTTCTCAACGCTATATTTCTCTTTAGCTTTTCCCCGTGCAGGAATTTTCGTTGTAATCGTGGAGGTATGACAACGGTGAATGCCCACTCTGAAGATAGAGACTTTCATCGAATCATGAGTAGTTCGGAATCATATGTTGCCTCTGAAGACGCTTGGCAACATGACAAAGTAGCAACCAACAGAAGATGGCCATGTTGCAAATGGATCTTCTTATTGCTTTGTATTAATACATTATCCTACATACTAATCTTAATCATTATGTAATGAACTACTAGAGTTATACAAAAATTGCAGAATGTTATAACCAAAAAAACCCAAACAACGTGCGGCCATTGTTTATATTGTAATCTTTCGGTTCCATTTTGTTCAATGAAGTGTATTTATTTTTTGTCTTTTTTTTTCCTTTTATTATTATTTTTTTAACTGCATAGCCTCTTCACCATAAGGTAACTCAAGTAGACTAATAACTGCATCTAAATAAACATTACCACAACACCCCGCAGCAACGCGCGGGCTACCCCGCTCGTTAACTTTTACTAACGAATACATAAAAACTTAAAGAAAATCATAAGAGAAGAAGACAACAAAAAGTTAGTAATTTCTTTTATTATTATTATTATTATTATTATTATTATTATTATTATTATTATTATTATTATTATTATTAAATTACTAACTTTTGTTGTCCTTCTTCTCTTTTGATTTTCTTTAATTTTTTATGTATCAGTTAGTAAAGTTAACGA
>LBNU01025806.1:29281-39854 GCA_014162995.1 Artemisia annua | reverse complement strand
CTACAAGCCCCAAAGACATTGAAGGAGGTACAAAGCCTAAACGGAAAACTGGCAGCATTGAGCAGGTTTTTGTCGAAGGGTGCAGATCGATCACTACCGTTCTTTAAGACGCTTAAAGGATGTATGGATAAGAAAACCTTTCAATGGAGTGTCGAAGCTGAAGCTGCCTTTCAAAAGTTGAAGGAGTTCATGGAAATACTACCAACACTCACAGCCCTAATTAATGAAGAGGTGCTGTACATGTACATCGCAGCTTCGCATGAAAGTATTAGCGCAGTACTCCTGGCAGAAAGAGAAAAGAGGCAAGTTCCGATCTACTTTGTGAGTCGAGTTTTACAAGGGGCTGAATTAAACTACCCAGAATTGGAAAAGCTAATTCTCGCTCTAGTTCACGCCGCAAGACGCCTTAGAAGGTACTTTCAAGCTCACCCAATCACAGTACTAACTGATAAGCCCATCAAACAAATACTATCGAAGCCTGAGAAGTCGGGGAGAGTATCTAAATGGGCCATCGAATTGGGAGAGCATGAAATAGAATACAAGGGGCGAAACTCCATTAAGGGTCAAATACTCGCAGACTTCCTAGCTGAAACTCCTTCCGGGCCAGGGAATGATAAGGAACCTCCTAAGAAGAAGTCTTCGAAAAAAGAGGATAGCTGGAAGTTATTCACAGATGGAGCCTCAAGCTCCGATGGCTCTGGAGCAGGATTGATGCTAATCAGCTCAGAAGGAAAAGAATATACTTATGCACTGCGATTCGAGTTTGAGGCAACTAACAACGAAGCTGAATACGAAGCTTTGTTAGCAGGCCTACGCCTAGCTAAAGACATGGAGGTGCGCAACCTTTTGATTTTCGTCGACTCGCAGCTAGTCGCTAATCAAATCAAAGGTTCCTACGAGGCAAGGCAGTCCACCATCAAACAGTATTTGGATAAAGCAAAAGAAATCCTACAGGGATTTGAATCCTACAGGGATTTGAATCCTACACCATTGAACACGTCCGAAGAAACCAAAACAAGAAGGCAGATGCGTTGAGCAAATTAGCCTCCATGGCCTTTGCTCACTTAACAAAAGAAGTTCTGGTTGAAGTGTTAGCAGACAAATCTATCCAAAGAAAGGAAGTATCGGATGTTATATCCGAGGAAGAAACCAATTGGATGACTCCGATAAGAGAGTACTTAATAAGCGGTATTCTACCGGAAGACCCAAAGCTTGCAAGGAAAATCAAAGTCAAAGCTCCTCAATACAGGATAATAGGAGACTACCTCTACAGACGATCCTTCTTATCCCCATGGCTTTGTTGTGTTGGACCTATGCAGGCTGCAAACATAATCACTGAAGTCCATGAAGGATCGTGCAGTCTACATGCAGGACCCCGCTCCGTTGTCTCCAAAATTATGAAGTTTGGGTATTACTGGCCATCAATGCATAGGGATGCAATGGAAATAATACATAAATGCGAGGCGTGTCAGATCCACTCGAAGGTCCCAAGATTGCCCAAGCAAGATATGACGTCTGTCACATCCGCGTGGCCTTTTTCCCAATGGGGAATTGACATAGTAGGACCTCTGCCGGTCGCACCAGGAGGAGTAAAGTTTTTGGTCGTAGCTATCGACTACTTCACCAAATGGGTCGAAGCCAAACCCTTGGCATCTGTGACGGGCAGACACATGGAGAAATTCGTATGGGAACACATAGTTTGCCGCTTCGGAGTCCCTCATATTATCCTCTTCGACAATGGAAAGCAATTTGCTGAAGGGGTATTTCCTACTTTTTGCAAGGGTCTAAAAATAAAGCAGTCGTTCACATCCGTGTACCACCCCCAAGGTAATGGCCAAGTGGAGGTTACCAACAGAGACATTATCAATGGAATCGAAAGAAGGCTGGGACGAAGTCAGCATGGGTGGGTGGACGAATTGCCCCAAGTTCTTTGGGCACATAGGACACATCCCAAGTCGAGTCATGGGGAAACACCTTTCAGCCTTACTTACGGCACAGAAGCTGTCATCCCTTCGGAGATAAGCGTGGAAACGGAGCGCATAATGAACTTCGAGGCCTCGAAGAATGAAGAAAAGATTCGGGAGAATCTAGATCTACTCGAAGAACGAAGAGAAATAGCCTCCATTAGAGAAGCTATGTACAAACAGAAGTTGGAAAAATACTACAACAGCAGGGTTCGGCCCTTGAGTTTCAAGCCAGGCGAGTATGTCCTACGACTTAACAGCGCAAGCAAAGCTGAATACCAAGGGAAATTGGGACCAACATGGGAAGGGCCTTACGTAGTAGCTAAAGCCTACGGTAACGGAGCCTATAAGTTGGCAACAATCTTTGGGGACGAAGTTGACAGGACATGGAATGGCACCAACCTTCGTAAGTTTTACATATAAGACTTGTGACTTTTTAGAATGTTTGTTCACCTCAAGTTTATCGAATTCTTCTCATTTGGGGAAAGAAACATTAATGGTAGGCGTCCTAGTATTCATTTCATAAAATGATGTAATCCTCCCTGCCCAATTAATGATACAGTATAACGTATTTCCCATAAATCTCTTGTTTCGTTTCTTTACAACAAAGATTTATTCAGCCAAGTATTACAAGTCTCAATGTTCGAAGGATGACATTTATGACATCCACCATAATTCACATTGACTTTCCTGAAACATCTATTGGCATTTGAAGCCATAAGACTACGAGGATAAAAGATGGAGTGGGTCGCAACCCTCTGTCAGCAGTTAAATTACACGATTGCTCAAAAATCTTGGTTCAAAGTACACACAATAAGGATACTCCTCTATGGTAACCTTAGGTTGTACATTAACGTTATCACATAACGTTGAGAGAAGAAGGACATATATTGAAAGGATGAAATAAACAAATATCCCATGACAAGCAGATAAAAAAAAGCATCCTAAAAATCATAGAAATAAAAGTAAAACATGTTCGGAGGGTATAAAAAACCCTCGGAATATATCATTGCCAACAAGGCAGCATCTATGCATTCTTTGATGAGTGGGGATCTTCTTGCTGAGAGGGAGGATTCGCACCGGAAGCCCTCCTACTTGGAGAAGATGGCTGAATCCTACTGGGCTTCTTTGACATCAGATTCTCAACGGAAGCTCTTGGATCCTTGGTCACCTTCGAAAGAAAGGGAAAGTCTGCCAAAGCAAATGCATTGCTGGCAACATCATATTCCTTCTCATGCGAAGGACGATAGTAAGGAACCTTTGATAAGATTACAGGTTCCCCAGTCTCAGCAATCTCTTCCAGGGTAGTACACTTCCCATGGAATATAGCAGCATTCACTAAGTTGCCCACCACTTGTCCAACCTCTTCACTATGATACAACTCCATAGCGATGTAAGGAATGACCTTGGCTACCACATTTCCCTATCTTTCTGAAGACCTTCACATCGAAGGTTCAGGGCATCTGTCTCCTGTTGCAATTTGTTATTTTGCTCCAAGAGTTTGTTCTTTTCGGATTTAAGACTTGCATACTTCGACTCAAGCACAGATAATCTCTCTTTTAGTCCAATCGCCTTGGCCTCCTCCATTTTGAGCCTACCACACTCCGCTTGGGCTTCCTTTAGTCGAGTGGCAAGCTTCATGGTATTGGACCGAAGATCTTGCACAACTGGATTCTTCTCAACATCCTTTGTAGCCCTGTTAAATTTTGACTCCACCTCAGTGATCAACTGCTCCCTATGTCTTTATCGAGCCAAAACAACATTTAACTCTTCTTTAGCATTTTTAACCGTCTGTATCAATTCCCTTGTTCGGCTGTTAAGATGGTTATCCAGAACAGCTTGCCTTGTATAGCTTTTGTCATGTAAGTCACACAGTTGCTCTATTGACATATTGTCAAGGGTTCCCTTCCAGCGACCTGGAATAACACCTTCGATCAATCGGTGACAAGCCTGAGAATTGGGGAGTTCCTTCATGTTAGATAAACCTGTACATTGTTGAATTCGAAGTTGTTAAAAGCTTTAAATGAATCCTGTGGTACGCAAGTCGTACTAAGTGCTTACCATGAATGTCCTCATCATCCAAATCTTCGGAGGGATGGGCAGCGGCAGCTTTATCTTGCGAACTCTTCTTCTTCGAAGCTCTGGATAGGAGAGTGGGAATGTCAAGTTTTCTCTTGATTGGAGGCTTCGAAGCCTTCATATCAGTCCCTTTCCTTTCGCGCACCCTATCAGCTATACCAGAAGTACCAGTATACAGCATGGGGACATCATCAGAGGAAAGTATCTCCACGTCAGGAATAGCCTCGATTGCCAATAGTACCTCCTCAGCATTAAGGGGATCACCTCCTCATTCATCGTCGTTGGTTCCAGCACCATGGCATCTACGTTATTGTTGTTGACTGAGGTCGAAGGGGAGCCTACCCCATAGCTAAATTCCCTAGGATCCTGGGGAATAAAGATAACTTCCTTTGCACCACCGAATACGACGAAGTTCCTGAATGCCATTACTGCAATATAAACAGATATATAAATATAATCAGATATGTTATTCATTTATGATAAGTTACAAATACATACTTTGGCCATCACAATGGATTCTGGCAACGAAGGAGATCCTTCCCAATGGTCAACAAGACCAGCCATAAAGAGAATGGGCTCCGAAAATGTTTGTACATCAGTGGGATGTCTGGCGAGACGTTGGTAGAGTGGGTCGTCTCGAACATTAAGAGGAATTGGATCGTTGAACCTCTTACGATCAAAACAGAATGCTTCATTCAAGAGCGCTGGATATTGCGGAGGCACATCTTCATCATTCCTCTTTGAAACTATTAACCAATCTCCTCCGGGACATAGGTTAAGAAAACCTCGAAGCACATTTAGTGTGGGCTCATACCCATATGCCTTACACATTACTATGTAGGTGGTAAGTTTGGCTAGGCCAAAAGGGTTAAATCTTGAAATATGCACCTCATAATATTGCAGCAACTCTAGAAATAAGGGATGTAAGGGTATTCTTAGATTTGACCGGGTAAAAGCATGAGTATACAAGCCCACATACCCTTTTGGGGCGTCATAGATGCTCTGAGTATTTTTTGGAAAATAATTTTGTGTTGTTTGGGTATTGGATAGTCATCTAGAAAGAGGGCTAGGGCTTCTCTTGAAAGAGTACATTTTTGTTGTCTTATAATACGCTTGGCATCCATACTCATGGGTACCTGGTAATACCTAAAGGGCCTAACTATGAGATGGAGGAAGAGTTTACCTTTTGATTATTGCAGCTAAACACGCCACAAACTCTGTGAAGGTTGCAGGAGAAAAAGTTGTGATTTAGAGCTTAAGAATGCACTGGTATTTATATTGCACATAATTACATCCACTCAACACTTTAAATTTTGAAAGATGGTTCAGATAACCGATAATTATGCCGTTCCACTTTTCTGTTCAACGGATAAGTCATAAACATGCGCATTTAATGCATCTCTGAATTTCAAAAGTTCCTCTTATCCAATATTCAAGGATAAAGTGAAGGTATTGAGCTATGATAGAGTTGAAAGCCATATATTTTCGTACTAATATCTAACTTTCAACTGGGGGCTTGATGATGTACCTTGATCAGCTCGAAGGATCACCCTTCGGTACTGATCGAAACCTACATGATCGCAGGCTCTAGCTAGCCTCCTAAAACCTTCTTGGGCGTAAAACTAATCTCTCATGATCTAGTTACCAGCTGGGAATCGCCAAACGAAGGAATAAGACCTTTGGTGTATTTTCCAACAAACATAAGACAGAAACAGGGCAAGACCAAGTCTTACCCACGTCCCCTATCTTATCCATGTTCTCTCTTCCTCTTTGACTGACCCGGTAATTCAGGAGGAGTGGACATCAAACCCTAGCGGTTAACCATAAAATCGTGGGACGCCCCCATGATCTCCTATAAACGTGGAAACACTCCCCAAGGCTGTTTTCTCCCCCTATAAATAGTCTTGGATGAGTTTGAGTTCTGGTATGCAATCTCTCTCACCTTACTTACTTCTGGTATGCAATCTCTCTCACCTTACTTTACTACATTTACATTTAAACTCTCATACCGATCACTTATTCACACGCCGGAGGTGGTTCGCAGGGTCCAATCCCTGCGCAATCACTTAACGTAGTGTTTTAGTATTTCTTATTTCAGGTTATCTCCAAGCTTGGCGTAATCACAACAACCCTCATTTCCTTTGATCCCCATCGAAGGCCTGGTAGTGCAAATTATTGTACAATCATCAAACTTAAGCAAAATAAAGCAAAAACCTATCAAAGTTGACCACGGAGACTAATACCATATGTGTTAGCAAACTCATTTGGGCATTTGTCAAACCATAATCATCAAAGTCATCATCATCATACGGGTCTTGATCACAGGTTCCATTGCTCATAGAAGGTCTTCTTGCCCGCTCTACAACCGCTTTTAGAACCATCATATGCCATAAAACTAGTAGTTTCATCGTGGACCTCGAAAACTTCATCAACGGAAAGTTAGTCATTTCATTGGGTGAAGAACAAAACTGTTATGCTAACTATGCATGAGTAGTGACTCGTGTCATTTTAAAAGTTTTAGGACGAGAACCATAATTTCGCTATAACTATGATTCCAATAGAACGATATATGTAATATACTCTATTTTTAAGTTTAAGTAAGGTTATAATTATGAGCATGCCACTGTCTTCAAAAGAAGCTAGGAAAAAGGAAATGATTTCCGCAACATAAACAAAGCAGCCAACCAGGTTAAAATCCTCCATGATCCAAACGCATATGTCTTCATGAACTTTGATAATTTTACCCTCCATGTTTTATCAACGCCTTGTTCACATTTCAATCACATTATCCATTTTGGGTACTTTGGTTAGTTTCACGGATCATTTACTCATCCTGTTCCATAGATCTGCAACCTCCTTATCACTCTTTAAATGATTCAATACTATCCTTCTTTCTCTCAAAAACTTTGCATCTTCTTAGGTGTTAATGATGCATTCATTAGCTCGGTGTAACGAGCAACAACTAATGGGCCTGCTGCAACGCACGCTTCATATGCTACCAAGTTTCTTAAAATAAACTTCAATGTTTACGCCCAAATTAATTACTGGAAGGGATAGCGTAGATGTTTTGTTATTGAAATCAATTTCAGAAATTCCACCATTAACTGGCGAAAAAAGGATCCAAGCTTTTGCCATTTCCATGACAGATGGGAATGTTATTTCTTCAATTACGGGTGCCTTTGAATCATCGCCATCGTCCTTTGATTTGTCCCCTCCTTCACCACCAAAAGTTTTGGACCATTTCGTCGATCTGTTCTTTCAAGAGTTTGAGTATTGGAAGAGCTGCTATGATCTTCCACGGGAGCTTCACCAAGACTGCCAAAAATTTCCAGAATATTATCATCTTCAATATTGGATACTAACTTATTAATCCATGTAAGTCAAGAATGTTTAGAGTCGTGTATGTGTATGTATATAAGTTTAGGGTCCTAGAATGACAATAGTAAAGTTAATAACCGCTTATTCGGTTATGTTAGTTAGAAACGTTATGTTGTTTAGTGAAACGTTGTGTTGTTTAGTATGTGTCGGTTCATGGGTTATAAATACCCATAAAACCCAAGTTTGTAAAGTAACGATTGTATATATCAAATAAAAGTCAGTGTTTATTATTGTTATACCGATTGTTCATAGAAAGAAACTAACAGTGGCATCAGAGCCAAAAGGTTCAGGGAACCAGAGACAGAAAAGAAAGACAACGATTCAGGGAATCGTTTTAGAGAAGTCGAGAAGAAAACCAACGATTCAGGGAATCGTTCCAGAAAAAGAAAAAGAAAAAGAAAAAAGAAATTGATTAAGGGAATCAATCAAGAAGAAAAAGATAGATAAGAGTTTTGATTTAGAGGAATCAAACACGATTCGATTGTAGACAAGATCAAATCAGAGAACACAAAAGAGAAGAGAAGTAAACTTACCGGTTGTCCGCCGCCGTGTGTTTGCCGGAGAAGACAAAGAAGCCGGGAACCATCATTAATAGAGAAGAAGAGAAGGCGCTGATTAACCACCACCATCGTTCGATTAGAAAAACTAGAAGAAAAAAGAGGGGTTGCTTGTATTGGGTAAGTTTTGCCCTAATTGAGTGAAGGAAGAAGAAGGTATTTGAAAAAAAAGAGTCGGTCTTTTTTGTTTAGGAAAAGAGGCCCACAAGGAAGAAACAATTAACAGGTTTTATTACTCCCTACTTGTTAATTTTTATTTCATTTATTAGAAGAAATTGATAAGAAAAGTTTAGAATTGCATATTATTGTGATTAGATAAGAAAACCTAAGTTCGACTGCTATTAAGATTATATTGGTTTTAGAAGTTGCATATTACTATTGTGGGTTAGAAAGAAGGATTTAAGTTCGACTATTGTTAGAGTTATATTGATTTTAGTGAAACTAAAGGTGAAGATCATTAGGCAAGAGAATATGTCGGGAAATAGAAACGAAAATATTGTTTTCGCCTCAACATTATCATCATATCAATGCCCCGTTTTAAACAATACGAATTATACATTATGGGCATTAAGAATGAAGAAAATATTATTGGCAAATGAAGTATGGGATTTAGTAGAAGGAGTAAGTACATCAAAAGATATTGATGTAAAGAAAGATAGTTCAGCGTCAGCATACCTATTTCAAGGGTTACCAGAGGATTTGCAAATGCAAGTTGCGGGATGTGAAACAGCAAAAGAAATTTGGGATTCACTAAAGGCTAGATTTATAGGGACAGAAGATGTACAACAAGCACATTCGCAACAACTTAAATCAGAATTTGAGAGACTTGTGATGAAAGAAGATGAATCAATAGATTCATTTGCCGGGAGGTTGATGAGTATTATTACAAAGGCTGCTACATGTGGATTGACGTTTGATGAACAAACAAAAGTACGGAAATTACTGAATGCAGTGCCAGATAAGTTTGTACCAATAGTAGCAACCATTGAAATGGTTGTAGATTTTAAGAAAGCAAAATTAGAAGAGGTTATTGGAAAACTTAAGACTTATGAAGAAAGGCTTAAGTTTAGAAAAGGAAGTGAGGAAGATAATAGTGAGAAATTGTTGTTCACACGTCAAGGGAATAACAGAAATTATGAACGCAACTATGGAAATGATAGACGAGGAGGTGGTAATCAAACAAGAGGAAGAGGCCAAGGAAGATTCACAAGAGATAGTAAGAATGGAGATAGTTATGATAGAAACAAGAGAAACCAAGGAGATCAAAACTACCATAGGAGAGACTTTAGAGAAATAGAATGTTATAATTGTCATGAGTTTGGACACTTTGCTGCAAATTGTCCAAAACCAAACCGTAGAGAAGAAAAAGCAAACCTTGTGTTCGAAGATGACGAACCAGCACTATTGATGGTTACTAGTAAAGATGAAAAGGAGATGAAAGAAGAACCGAAAAGGAAAGGAATTGTCATTGAGAAGGATGAAATTCCAAAAGGAAAATTAGAAGATATGCGGTCAGAGATAGAAATTGATTTGAAGAGTAAATTAGAGTTTTGGAAGTTTGAAATGCTTCAAGAGTTAGAGATTGAAAAACAAGAGTTTGAGACGAAAATAAGAAATAGAGAAATGGCATTTGAGAAACAAATGCAGATAGAGTTAAAGAACCTCAAGAAGTTGAGAGATTGCACAAGTAAGGAGATGAAAGAATTAAGATCAGAAAGAGAACAGTTTGAGAAAGAAGACCACGGAGTTACTAATAAGAAACTCCTAGAAGAAGAAAGAGTTAACAAGGGTGAATGCAAGAAGCATCAAGAGACGCCATCAAGATTTCAGAAGGAAAGCCAGATTGAGAAAGACATTAAATCAAGCAACAAGAAAGTTGACCCAGAAGATCGTGATACAAGAAACAGATTATTGGAGATGCAAGATTATGAAATGATACAAATGAAGGAAGAGAGTGACAAAGGAGACAAAGATGATCGAGAAGAGATGGAAGACAAGGAAGAAAGAAGTCAAATCAAGGAGGAAGTTCAAGACATAGTTCGTGTTGAAGATCAAGATAAAGAAAGTGGAAACAAGCCAAAATTCAAAGATAAAGATAATGGAGCTTGAAGATATCAAAGGCATGGATTAATAAATTAGGGAGGAATATTGGATACTAACTTATTAATCCATGTAAGTCAAGAATGTTTAGAGTCGTGTATGTGTATGTATATAAGTTTAGGGTCCTAGAATGACAATAGTAAAGTTAATAACCGCTTATTCGGTTATGTTAGTTAGAAACGTTATGTTGTTTAGTGAAACGTTGTGTTGTTTAGTATGTGTCGGTTCATGGGTTATAAATACCCATAAAACCCAAGTTTGTAAAGTAACGATTGTATATATCAAATAAAAGTCAGTGTTTATTATTGTTATACCGATTGTTTATAGAAAGAAACTAACATACATCAGTGGGATGTCTGGCGAGACGTTGGTAGAGTGGGTCGTCTCGAACATTAAGAGGAATTGGATCGTTGAACCTCTTACGATCAAAACAGAATGCTTCATTCAAGAGCGCTGGATATTGCGGAGGCACATCTTCATCATTCCTCTTTGAAA
>LBNU01025806.1:7495-22590 GCA_014162995.1 Artemisia annua | reverse complement strand
TATTTATGATTGTCGGATTATATTCCTCGTCTGCGATCAAAGCAACTTCATCAAAATACTTGGTTCTAGCCATATCAGAAAAATGATCGCCGGTTCAATTCACAGTTATTTTACTAGCAGCCTATATATAGCAAAACTTAAATTTGATGCACTGAAATCATATTTTACTTTGAAAACCAGATTACAAAAGTATCCAATATACTTTATTACTACCATCGAAAGAACATTCAAGATATATACTTTGTATTGCTATGTACAACTATTTTCTGCAAGGGTCAAAGCCAGCTAGAATCTGGAAACCACTACTGACTTGTGGCCGAATTTATAAGCCATAGTATATAACGTAATTCATGGCATTCAAGTTAATTATATCAATATTACCATGTGATATAATCCAATATTGTAATAAAAAGATAGTAGTTCATATCACCCATGCTTAAATGCAACAACAAATGCTGGATGGGCTGTGAATAATGCAATACGACAACATTAATTAACTTTGAAATGAAAAAGTAAAATAAAACACAACAAAAGCAACAAGCTAAAAATAGAATTTTCAGCCACGAGATCCGCCAAACTCCGTTATCCCCTGATCAGCTTGCTTCTTTACTTCCAATGTTGCATTCTTCAACACAGTGAGCTCTTCTATTCCAAGATTCTCTATAGGAGCATTATACCAGCTCTTTTCTTGGTTCTCTTTCTTTATCTTTTTTAGTTTTTTAGTAATATTTTGCTCAGATTCTAGTCGAGCAAGCATGCTGTTTAGCTGAGTGTTGAGAATCTCGGTTTGAGGATTTTGAAACTGCTCCACCCATTCACTTGTTTGTGAACTCTGAGCACCAGAATGATGTTCCAGGTAGCCAGATACTAACACCTCAGGTGATGGATCCCCAAATGAGTATACAGATTTTCCATTTGGCGAAAATATAATAACTGCACTTTGCACCCCACAAAGTGTAGAAAGCTCGTTCGCTTTCTTCATCACACTTGGACGCCGTTTGGCAAAGGTGACGTTCAAACTACTCTCACTTTCTATCTTTTTGTTTTCAGTTTTCTTACGACCTGTATAGGTTCGCACCATCTTTCAAAATAAGATATTAGAGGGTTGATGTGTCTGATATAAATTTCTTTTCTGGTTTGTTTAGGGAGAGACTGATGGCTATTTATTAGGTTCATCCTGTTTTCCAAGGCTATGTACATTAATAATGCAATTAAAGCTTGATCAACTTTATGGATTTGAATAAATTAAATGAAGATTTACAGCCTCAGCATTAGACATTATTTGACTGTGCTTTCTGATTTTTGTAATAATCTATATTTACAACCTCAGCATTAAACATTGTGTGACTGTGTTTTGTGATAATCTATATTTACAGCCTCAGCATTAGACATCATGTGACTGTTTTGTGAATGTTTAATTTGTAACATTATTTGACTGTGCTTTCTGATTTTTGTAATAATCTATATTTACAACCTCAGCATTAAACATTGTGTGACTTTGTTTTGTGATAATCTATATTTACAGCCTCAGCATCAGACATCATGACTGTTTTGTGAATGTTTAATTTGTAACAATATTTATTTACAGCCTCAGCTTCAGATAATATTTCGTGAATTCTATTCAAAAGAATCTTTGACAGCCATGACGTAGATATGTATTAGATAAGGTTCATGAACCGATAGGAATCCAGGCAATGTGTTACAAGGTTTATGAAAAAAAATACATAATTAGTACAGATATATAGGAGCAACTGCTTAAGTTATATTTAATAAAATATTATTCATAAAATTCGTAATATGAAATCAGATAGACAACCAGAACTACTCGTCCTCCCAAAAATCTTCGGAGATTCTATTATAACTAAACAAAAATCTAGTGAGAGGCTAGAATGAATTCCGGCTCCTCGAAAGATTCTTTCTTACAGTAATGGTTGATGCTAAAAAAAAGAATGACCTTAACTTAGATTGTAAATGTTAGCCCTTATAATTGTTATAGATCAAATATGATGTTATTTAGTGTTTAAAAACTCTAGTTATATGTTTCTGTAATTTGTATATTGACTAGTACTTGGGTCGTATGTTTATTTACTACATAATGGGTCGAATAGGGTTAAATCCAACCCAGCCCAATGTATGGCAGTTAGTTAGTTATAACTTAAACGTTTTCTCAAACCATCACAACGTTTGAGTAAAACGTCATGTCGATTAGGGTTCTATATATTCTGTAGACTTTCGACTTGTGAAAGTTACAACCCTTCGTTCAATATATATCAGCATCATTAAAGGGTTCAAACCCATTCTCTTGTTCTTTATTATTCTTGATGATGGTTCATACATGATGGTTGTTTGGTTATTTATGATCCTGGAAACTTGGAAGATTAAACCGATGCACCGATTATCAATTGGTATCAGAGCAACGAGGAATCAAACGACACAACAATTCATGATTTTGATCATCACTCAAGATTCAATAGCATCGAGATTGAAGTCTGGTTTTTCGCCATGGTTTATAAGAATACTTGGCGATATGTTGTAGAACTTGAGAGTTCACACAGATTTGGTAACCAGAAACAACAAGGACACAACTTGTTGTTTACCAAGAATTTGCGAGTTCTTTGGAAGTAAAAGCCGAGACAAACAAAGTTGTCTAGGGCACGAATTGTTTCAAATCGACACAAAAGATGAAGACCTCTTTGTTGCGACAAAGGTGGGGATGAAGACCAGATTCAAACAAAGAAAGAAAAGAGAAAAGGGTACATGTTAAATTGTTTTGAGTGATAAGTGTGGATTGATTGCAAATTTTCAAGGACTAGATACTAAAGATGATGAAGCAGTTGAGACTGTTAAAAAACGTTTGTTGATCTAGTTGTAATCTACCATGAAACCGCTTATGTGCCTTGGGTTGAAAAGTCGTTAGAAGTAGGAGAAGCAAGCAAAGATGGCTTGGCCATGGACCTGCAAGGCCAGAAGGACATGAGGGTGAAGGATGGAGCAATAGAGACAAGTCAGGACCATTTTTGGTGTTAGTCTTGAAGATGATGAAAGCAGCAGCAATGGAAGCAATGATTTCGAAGTCATTGTTTGAAGATCACAAGCAAACAGGTTTCAAGAAGATGAAGAATTTGATGCTATAAAATTAGGGGGGAAATTGTTAGCCCTTATAATTGTTATAGATCAAATATGATGTTATTTAGTGTTTAAAAACTCTAGTTATATGTTTTTGTAATTTGTATATTGACTAGTACTTGGGTCGTATGTTTATTTACTGCATAATGGGTCGAATAGGGTTAAATCCAACCCAGCCCAATGTATGGCAGTTAGTTAGTTATAACTTAAACGTTTTCTCAAACCATCACAACGTTTGAGTAAAACGTCATGTCGATTAGGGTTCTATATATTCTGTAAACTTTCGACTTGTGAAAGTTACAACCCTTCGTTCAATATATATCAGCATCATTAAAGGGTTCAAACCCATTCTCTTGTTCTTTATTATTCTTGATGATGGTTCATACATGATGGTTGTTTGGTTATTTATGATCCTGGAAACTTGGAAGATTAAACCGATGCACCGATTATCGGTAAACACGCAAGGATTAGTACACTAATTTACACGCTAGAAACCACTCATCGCAATTTTTCAAAAGGTATAATAGTCCTATTGAATAATTATCAGTCAAATAGTCTTCTAAAAAGATGTATAAGGTTCATGTCTTTACGATCAAATATGAAATCGTTCAGTGATTATTTGTTCTAGGAGTACATATACATACATAGGAAATCACTAATATCCCTTTTTATAAGTTTCAAATTGGTCAATGATTTAGTAAACTTTTTGTTAATTTACCCTGACCACTGTTTTGAACTTGTTTCCCAGCTTTATTATATACGAAAATAATACATATGCACAAAACACTTATGTGTAGCCAGTGCAGATACTTCTAAATGTCGGGCTATTCATGATCAAATGCACATACAAATATATAATGCCAAAGATCACGTCATGAATGTAGAGTTTCCGTTCCATAGAGTGATCAATATCATTTCTTTATACTTTGTTTATACATATAGATATGGCTATATTAATTGGAATCTGATATAAATATATGGAAGATTAATATACAGTGACTAATTGAGTAATAGATTGTTGAGAAATCGATCTTCACAGGTATGTTTGGAACAGGAATTGAACAAAAGAATAAATACAGAAACTGAATATGTATTGATTTTGAATTGTATTGAATTACAACTGATGTTTCACTACTAGAAATTGGACCTTCACTGACGGAATTTCCGACGGACAGATATCCGTCGCTAATTACCGACAAAGTTCCATCAGATCAGCGACAGATGTTCAGAAAAATGCTTATGCGACTGAGTTCCGACGGATTTCCAGGAGATATGATTTCCGTCGGAAATCTGTCACTAATTTACATTAATTACCGTCTACTTTCCTTTGGTTTACCGACACCTATGTCTATCCGTCACTATTCCATCAGAAATGTTTTTGATTATTTTCAGTTTTTAATATTTTTTTATTTCCGTCAGAAATCCGTCACAAATAAGTATAATTTCCGAGGGAATTCCGACAGAAATTTTAAAAACATGTTCGTTGTTTATTGGTAACTTTCAAGTAATATTTGATATATGAAACAATATATAAACTTTGCCACAAGGAATTAAATTTCAACTATGGTCTATGGATTAGTTAATTTCAAATCTTCAGTTTATTTATAAATCCCCAAGTGGTGTTGGAGTCATAGGACATTCTTAACTGGGCTTGACATGAGAAAAAATCATTTCAATTATTCACCTACCATGATGAATTGTAGACTTGGCTTACTTTTAACATCATTTCTTAGCTTAATTAAAAATATTGTTACATTCAAAAACTTAAACTCAAAAGATACGAGCAATGATCTTTTACACTTTGTTCCCAAAGTTCTTATTTGGAGAGAAAAGAAGAGAAGTCGAGTGGAAACTGAAAAAAATCACATTCTTGAGTTTTTTTGGAGAGAAGTAGGTTTTAAAGACATTACATGCCCTTTCTTTTCTTTCCAACTAAGGAACACAAAATTAATTTTTTTCTTTTTCTTACTCTCCTCTTCTTTTCTCTCTTTTTTCCTCTCTTCATTTCTCTCCTTTCCATTTTATAAATAATTATTATCTCCTCTTTGAAAGTTAATTTTTAAATACCCTTGGACCATTTATAACAAAATTTTCATTTATTACCACAAACATAAAACAATTCCCAAGCCATCCAACTTATCACTTTCCTTCTATAACAGATTTCACAGACTTCACTTTTCCCGCACCATTCCGTCCATAATTCGCCCGCCGCCGCCGTTGACCACATCGCCACCATTCACCCGCCGCTGACCACATCGCCGCCATTCATCCGCCATAATTCACCCGCCGCCGTCGTCCGCCGTTAACCACATCGCCACCATTCATCCAATCATAAAGGTTTAATTCTTCTGTTTCAATTGTGTTTGTGATTCCGATATATTGAATGTATTATTTGCCCGCTTCGTTGTTGTTGATGAGTGTTTGGATAATCGGATAAGCGGAATTAGTTTCATTCAAGCTCAAAGTGATAGTTGGAAATTCAGTTGTGATAACTAGATACATTTTGTTTCGAGTATTTGACTGACTTTGATTGTTTTAGAATATATGCGTAAAAATGACTTTTAATTGATTGGATGGATAGAATCAGTTATGTTCGAGCTAAAAATGACTTTGTTTGTTTCGTTGATTGTTATCGTTGATGTGAGCTACTTACATGTAGATAATGTTAAGTAAAGTTAAGCCTGTACATAATTAGTCTAGTTTAGAAAATAAGCGAAACCAAACACCTCCTCCTTTTAGTCCGTTAGTGTTCAGATTATTTTGAACTAGCATAGCTGATCAGATTATTTTGTAAATAAGTAAAAGTTGTATACAAGATGCTAGATTTCCATGTATAAGTAGATATACTACGAATTGAACTAACAAAATCAGGTAATAATGATGTTCAGGCATTTTTTTTTTCTAAAAGAAATGTGTTGCTATTTAGATGTGATTTTATAAGCTGAAACTTTTGCGTCTTCTATGTGACGCTATAAGCAATTACTGTTTCAAAATAGTTGATGTGAGGAAGCAGAACGAATGAGGCGCCGGGGAGCGAAACACTGGAGTACATCACACCTAGCTCAAAACAAGTGGCGGCAATTTGTTTTCATCTATTTTCATTATATGGTCGAAACAGTGAAGGAAAAGGTGCGATATATGTTTTCTTTCGTGTTACAGAATGTTTCGTTTATGGTAAATATGATTTGTGTTTATATAGATAAATTGGCAAGAGGGTTTGGTGGACATGAAGGAAGGTATCCTCAGTACTACGCAGCATATGAGGAACTCAAGGTGATTGATCTTCTATTTTGTATATTCTTTTTTTCTTTTCTTTTTTTTCAAAATAGAATAATTTTCATGTAACGTGGAGTACTAGAATATGATAATCAACTAGTTGTGCTCGTGTTCTGTTATTCAAGGATTTAGATAATCACTTCTTATAGTAGTGTTTAGCAAGTTATGATTATGAAAGTGATTCAGAGGGTGTTTGGGATAGCTTATTTTTAAGTGATTATCTGCGGAGTAGAATTTCCACCTAGAGAGACGAACAGTTTGCCGTTATTTACACCTCCACAAACTCACCCTGTTGCAGCTTATGGATGTTTCGATCTTGAGGCCTCCCGTCAAACCGTTCCTTTAGGACTCAGGTATATATTTCTTAAGTATTTATTTGCTCTATTCTTCAACTTGTCACATTTTGTGAAGATTGACATATTTGCTCTATTCTTCAACTTGTCTTGAATCTTGATTAACAGCTTGTCGGGAATTGAGACTGCACGAGAAATAGCAGATGCGTTGATGGATATGCTTAACGTGTTGGACCCTAACAATTGAACGGTAAACTAACTTATTCATTCATCTCTTTTGTAGTTTTGTTAGACTTCATATAATATTAGCTTATTGCTTGTGTTGTTGCAGGTCATCAAAACACCCACTACTCAACTAGCATAATAAATAGAAACCAAAGCTCATTTATGTGTAGATTGGGAAGATTTAGGACGATTCAACCGAAAAGGAACTTGCAGTCGCTGCTGCTGCAACCCAGGTTTGTTACTCAACACAAAATCAGTTGTGTATAGTATTGTTTACATGAACCGTCATGACAGCTGGAATTCAATGTAGGCAGACTACTTCTGTTAATATATTAATTTAGATATTTAAGTTAAGGATATCTCAAGACTCTGCATGTTTCTTTGATTTGGGCTTAATTAGATGCTATTATGTAATGATGGTCCGCTTGAGTTCATATGCTTTTATGATCAAGATACAATGTCATTATATATAAAAATATTCGGTATTTATCTGTCTAATAGAAATTGCAAGGCAACTTACCAAATTTTACCCAAATAATGATGTATGAGAATGTGTGTATTTCCAGTAGGTTCATAAAACTCATGTTACATGCATCCTACTAACTTGCAGAAGTATGTCATCCTACTTCGTTGAGGCAGCTTACCAAATTTTATCTAAATATGCATCCTACTTAGTTGAGGGTGTTTGTCATTGCTTACTTATTTGCTTATTTTATGCAGGGGAAATATATTCTATGATTTTTAGTAGGACTTAATACAATGTAGGACTGTAGGTACAAACTTTGGAAGAGACAAGAAGAAGATTGCTTAAGGACAACACACAAATAAGATCACGTTTTGAAAGAGAGATGCAAATTCAGGTCCAATGACAAGTGGAGCATCAAGTGTAAGAACACACGCAACAACGAGAAGTGGAGGTGAATGCTCGTGAACAAGCTCGAGAGAATGACAACAAAGGATGAATGACATTAACTCGGTGTTAAAGAAGTTTACCAATTCACGCCTTCCTCCTTAGATAACGCATATCATTTTAAATATTTGGATTAAATACACTAGTTTCATCTTGAATGTTTAAAAATACTTCGATTTGCATTTTGATTTGACTACAATTTTTGTAATTTGAATGCTAAATTTCCATGATGGATCTATTTAATTTTGAATTATCCATCGTATTTATTAGCTCTTTTTAGTTATTTTAGATGCAGGATTAAATACATTCGAGCTTTAGTGAGTGAAACTATTAGTATTTTTCTGACGGATTTCCGGCTGATTTATTTCCGACAACTTTCCGACTGACTTACTTCCGACGAATTTCCGACAGAAAGTTTACCGACAGACTTCCGACGGAAAATTTACCAACAGATTTCTGACACGTTTTTTCAGTCGGTGTTTCCAACAGATTTCCGACGGACATTAATTACCGACCAGGAATCACCGACAGCCTGTTTCCGTCACTATTCTGTTGGAAACAGCTGTTACCGAGGGATTTCCGACGGAAAAATCTGTCGCTAATGACCTGTTTTGTAGTAGTGAGATTCAGACCTAAAACATCTTAATGAAACAAACACACCCTTAGTCTTTGTGAGACGAAAAATACTAGTATATTCTCTCTAGTTTTGAACTAATCGTTTGAACCAGTTAATTCATGTGTCCTATGTGCTTTGTGATCTTGTTGACTCTTGTAATTTGGCTCACGGTTGGAGTCATGCGGTGTAATTACTATTATAAAGTTGTGTTGTTGAGCCTTAAATTCACAACAAGCTTGAGTTGGTTCAATTGGGTTCGGGTCTTCAGGGTTAGGTACTTGTAAACATTTAAATATTAGTATGAAGCACAATTCAAAACTGGAAGCAAACATCTTTTTGAAGGCCAATGTACATCAATACTATCATTCTAGCCTTTAATTTGTACACATCAATTACGAATTTTTTATATAATAAAGGAATTACATTATTTCGAAGTGATTTTGTCAAAACAATCTTATTGAAAAAAAAAATGGATCAATCAGAGAGCTCGATTTTGACATGTAAACGAAATAGAGCATTCCAATTGGCTAATAAAAAGTCAAAAATGAATTAGAGAGAGCTGTTTGGATTGTTATTTTGTTGGAGGAAAAACAAGAGTTTGTCATATAGGTGGAACATGGATGTCAAAAATTCAATGGTTAGATGTTTGTGTTAGTGCCAATATTACTTTTGTGTTGTGACTTTTTCTTAGGATAATTATTGAATTAGTTTTATTATTTTTATTTTTTTTATTTGGCGTTTTTTTTGCAAAAAATTACTTTCTCTATAAATATTTGGCTTAGTTTTTGTTACTTTTATCTTTTGATCTTTTATAAAATTGTGAGTTAAGAGTTTTTTTGTTTTGAGAGTTTTATTTCCTTGAAGTACGCCTTGTTTATCACCTTTAAATTATGGTTTATTAAAATTCACTTCTTGCGTCACTCTCCCATAGTTTTTTCTATATATAAATGGGTTCATTTCGGTTATAGTTAGTCCATGACGAGTCAGCATGTTAAGGATTTCAATAGATACAAGGGAATACATTAACAAGAGGATGAAGAATATTCGCGTCAAATGATAACAAAAATGAGAGTTAGTTGATAGTTCAAGTCAAATCTACATCTGACTATGAGATGGTACACAAACTAAAACCGGTGTTAATCATTATTACAAGTAATATGTAAACGGACAAAAACCAAAAAGTCTAGTTAATTAGATGTTGAAGAACAATCTACAACTCTTTTAGCTACAACTTCTAATTAAAATGTGATGCAATGTACTGAAAGTAATGAAGCCCAGGGTCAGTATGAAAATACAATGAACGTCACTTGGGTTTATTAGAGTAGATTACCTAAAACATAGGCAGCTAATACCATACTTCAGTAGATCCTACTTTAGAATCCTGATAGCATGTTGAATGGATTCAACAAACATAAGAAATACTAACTAGGTGTACTAGTAGGGCTGAGCATGAAAGGTTAAAAACCGAACCGCACCGATAAAACCGACCGAACCGACCCGACAGCCCGTCGGTTCGGTTTCGGTTTGGGTTTTTGATGTTTTTCGGTTTCGGGTCGGATCGGTTCGGTTCGGTTCGGCCAAAACCGACAAAAACACACACAAACACACATGAACCAAACCGAGCCGACAAACCCGACATAAAACCAAACCGACTGTATTCGGTTCGGTTTCGGTTTCGGTTTTTTACGATTTTCAGTTTTCGGTTTTCTCGGTTCGGGTCGTGTCGGTTTTAGACCGATGCTCAGCCCTAGGTGTAGACGAACCATAATGAGAAGCAGCATAAACGATTCCATCCCGACAGTAGGAAGAACATTTTAGCAAAAAAATGAAATAAAATTGTTGGACCAAATATTGCTGATACAAAGTGAAATGCAAACTAACCAAAGTGACAAATAACCCCTTTATTAGGCCTATATATCAAGGTTCTAGCTAGGAAAATATAAGAACGCCAATTTGATTACAATTTCTCTTAAACGTTGTTTTCCTCATAAACACCACCACACCCTAAAAAATTAACGAAACTCCATACGCCTCTTTCATCTACTGCATATACCTTGATGAGACCAGAAATAAATGTTAATCAATTAGCATCTAGTTAACTAATATGCATATTTGTGCTAGCTGTATAAAAAACATAATCTATATTAAAATAATAATAATAATAATAATAATAATAATAATAATAATAATAATAATAATAATAATAATAAAGAGCCTAATAACTTCTAGGTGCTTCTAGATTCATGCTTTTTCTCCAGACCTTTAGCTGCTCAGATTTACTCCTTGTGGAGAGATGTGCTTTTACTTCTCCTTGAATACATAGTTAACTGTTCTCTAATTTTATCACAATGTTTATCTTGTAGGCGAAACAACCAAGGGGAAAAATTATAACCAAGCAGGTAAGATCCCACATCGGTCTGAACAAAAAAAGCATGCTCCTAGTAAATCTTAGTATTGTGCTACTGCCTACTGGTAACTAATCTTAAAAGTTAATAGGTCAGTATGTTGCATTGTCCACGGAACCGAAAGACCTTTATAGCCCCAAATTAAAGTGGTATCACCGGATCAAAAACGGATTTGATGTATGACAATATATATTTTATGGAGTGGCAGAACGTCATAAGATAGGAAAATCATACCTGAAACAGAAAGGAGAATCACACAGGAGCAAAAGATGCAATAAATACAAAGCTGTCGGAAGGGTTATCTCGGTAATGACAGATGTGATCACTGATTTTCTTTGTTGCAATATTGCACTGTGCAAGCTTTCCATTTAATTCCATCACAAGGAATGAATCATCTTCTTTTTCGCCCAAAACAATACTTGGAATGTGGGAACAAACCCATTTAGCAGGCATCTTCCAGGTTTTGGGACATTGATTTATTATATCATTAACGCTAATAATATACTTCTGCGACCATTCATTATTCCAATTACTCATCTCATAAATCTTAAACTGTTGTTGAAATGTAGTATTGACCATACCAACAAAAAGTAGACAACCACGAGATTCAAACAACTTCCCTTTCAAGGTTAGCGGGGTTGGTTTATCTGTTAAAATTGGATGGTCTACAATATCCATCTTGAAATGCAAACGCTCGATATCCACACTATCATTTATAGCATTCAGCCAATGAATCGAACCATTCCAATATATTCCATCTCGAAAATTTTTGAAACTTTCGCGGGGAAATTGAACATCACAAACATCCAAATTCCGTGTCTGTGAAGAGTAAGTTTGTATCTGAATATGCGGCGGCCACCTGTAATTGGATCTGTACCCACCTATCACTACAGCATTAATTACTTTGTAATGAGGTGATTTGGTAGGATCAAAAGCCATTCTCATTCCACCATAATAAAAAAAAGAATCCGTATAATCCTGGCGGAGTGGAAGCTTCCTAGACAAATTGATAAATGGATTGTACACATAATAACTTTGAGATTTTTGTGTTAAACAGCAACAGAGGAGTAAACCATTGCATGACTGCAAAATCTTAACTTTACTGGGTTTTTTTCCAAAATTGAAGATGGTGTTGTGTAACCGAAATCTGTCGGACGGAATTCGCATATCCAACGGAGCGAATTCATATCCTTGAGATCGCGGGATAATGAGACCAGAAGGGGGGTCGATGGTAGGGATTTGGCTACGGCGAAGAGTGAAATCGGGGGATACTATGAGAGATAACCAGCGTTTGGATACGGTTTTAAATGCATGACTTGAAATAACAGGTAACCGGAGTAATATTTCAATCAAAAGGTCGTCATTGGACACAACTGCATTGACTGCATGTAAGATTGCAAGGGGTTTGTTGTCTTCCGGACTTGGACTTTTAATGAGCTTTTTGGGTTCACGATTTCGATGCTTTGCCATCACTGCATATAAATTATATTTAAGATTTTATCTACTATAAAATGAGCACAATCTGACGATCATAACAAACCCAATTATGAAATACTTACTGTTCCAAAAATTAGTTTATTGCATACAACATTAGATAAACATTTACTTTACTCAGCAAAGTAACAAAATTTCTCATCAACATGATAACTTAAATTTAGGCTAGTAGACTGAACATGATGCAATCAAGATGATACATATAAATATATAATCACTTACTCGAGAGACTTTGTGGAAATATTGTATTAAAGTCAAGATGATCACAAAAAAAAAAAAAAAAAAAAAAAAAAAAAAAAAAAAAAAAAAAAAAAAAAAAAAAAAAAAAAAAAAAAAAAAAAAAAAAAAAATGAAAAAAAAAGAAAAAAAAAAGAAAAAAAAAAGAAAAAAACAGAGAGCTAGGGTTTTGACAGTTCGATGTTTTTAGGAAGAACAATTTTGGTTTTTTGATGTACTAGTTTATTTATTTATTTTTCAAGATGTACTAGTTTATTGACTAGTGTATTCATGGGGTTAAATGGAAAATTGTGAAATCTATAGAACATACATTATTTAAATACATTTAATAGATAAATGGTCAATTGTTGAGAATATGTGGGTAAATAATAGATAAGAGTGAAAATAATGTAAGTATTAGATATTGAATACATGTATGAAACGATTTGTCATGATAAATAAATATAGAAAAGAATTTTATGCATGCTACAGAAATAATAAAATCGTTTTGATATATATAAATGATACTATATAAATAAAATAACATCAGCCCAAATTGTAAAAACTATGTATCCTGCGCTTATGCCAAAAAGATCAGATGCAAACATCAACTCATTATCATGTTTTTTTTTTTTTTTTTGCTAAATTACTTATATCAGGCTAGGTCACACATTGCATTCCTTAGATGGTATGTTACATTGTAACTACTAGCAAGTGTATGTATGCAACACCTACAATTCTTACTAATCAACTAATCATCACTACATTAACCTTTAAGAACACAGACTCAAACTTGATTTAATTTACTCTAAACAACCATTTTTAAACTATCTGCTAAAAGACTAAGGTTCATCTATAACACTCCAAACAACCCCTCTAGGTAGTTTAAATAAGCACTCCAAAACAGCCCTATTAGTTTTTAATATAAGCACTCCAAACAGCGCCCCTATAAGCAGTTTAAATAAGCACTTCAAGACAGCCCTAAAGTAGTTAAAATAAGCACTCCAAACAGCCCATATGTAAGTAATTTAAATAATTTTGGCTAGTAGACTGAACATGATGCAATCAAGATGATACATGATGCAATCAAGATGATACATATAAAATATATAAGCAACAATATAAATATTGTATTAGTCAAGAAGATAAAAAAAAAAAAAAAAAAAAAAAAAAAAAAAAAAAAAAAAAAAAAAAAAAAAAAAAAAAAAAAAAAAAAAAGAGAGAGAGAGAGAGAGAGAGAGAGAGAGAGAGAGCGAGAGAGAGAGAGAGAGAGAACATCACTTACAAAAGCCGTAATCGCCAAAAAAAAAAAAAGCAAACAGCTAGGGTTTTGACAGGTCGATGTTTTCAGGACGAAGAATTTTGAATTTATAATGTATATTGTGTCATTGTGATACTTTTTTCCTTTTTCTTTTCTCTTCTTAAATTACACCGTTAGTCCTTCGAGTTTTTAGATGGAAACATTCAGAACTTATTTTGTTGAAATTACGTCATTTACATCTCGAAAACACTTAGCGAGGATCCAATTTTATGTAACTTACAGGAAAATATAATCTCATTAACTGCATAAACCTTCTGGCCCTTTTTAGTATTTCAAGTCCGAACACCATACAACACCAAGGAACAGGATCATATACTCCCTCCGTCCCAAATTTATTGTCCAGTGTTGACTTTTTTAGTCTTTCTTCTTCAACTTTGACCTTATATATTTTTGTGGGTGTTATATAATATTTGATGCAAAATATATAAATGGATTGGGTTTTAAGTCTACTTTTCAATGGTATAATTTCTCATCAAGTATTATATAATAAAAAATATATATTTGTGGTCAAAGTTAAACCACTTTGACTTTGAAAATTAAAAGTGGACAATAATTTTGGGACGGAGGGAGTATAATTTTATGTATACATTTGGTGATTAATCGTATATACATTTGATGTTCCAAAAAACTTTTTTTTTTTAATTATTATTATTATTATTATTATTATCAATGTTGCAAAAATCGTGAATCGGTACTGAGGCGGTCCAGGACCTTGTAGCGATTTTTAGCCGATTAATCGGCCCTAAACCTTGTAATCGCCGATTAATCGGCCGATTACCTTGTAAATCTCTCCAAGTTCCAGGGCCTTGTAGCTTGTAATCGCCGATTAATCGGCCTTGTAGGCCGATTTTTGCAACACTGATTATTATTATTATTATTATTATTATTATTATTATTATTATTATTATTATTATTATTATTATTATTATTATTATTTTTTATTTTTTTTATTATTATCCATCACTTTTATTAATAATAAATAGGATTTTTACAAGAAATTAGTGGGGAGCCGAGAAACCAACTGGGCCCCCACACCTCTAGCTATAGCGAAACCAATCATATTAAAAATATGAACAGCAGCCCGCGCTCCAATGTCTTGAGTCATACAGAAACGTCGAATGCGCTTTAGGAGAGTTACTGCGTCTTTCTCAAGTTCTCCAAAAGAGGAGAAAGAGAAGGGGAGGAACCCATAACCGATATCCACACATTTGGC